>WURS02008258.1:0-28599 GCA_011762765.2 Rhinocypha anisoptera | reverse complement strand
AATTGGTAATAATTTTTGTAATAGCAAATATTTATTTGTTTATTAGTTATATAATTATTATAAGATGCTAAAACATATTCTTAAAAAAAAACAATACAAAGGCTCATATAAAGGCGCGGGTTTAAAAAAACATCTTAGTTTATGGAATCTTATATTTTTTGGAATAGCTTCTATAATTGGCGGTGGATCTTTTAGTACTATTGGGCAAGCTGCTGCTAGTGGCGGGCCAGCAGTAATTTTTTTATTTTTTATTATTGCTTTGGTGTGTTGCTTGGTTGCTTTTTCGTATGCTGAACTTGCATCTAAATTTCCTCTTTCAGGCAGCGCCTATACTTATTCGTATATTATATTTGGTGAAATCATTGCTTGGTTGGTAGGATGGACCTTAATAATAGAATATACTGTAGGTAATATTGTAGTAGCTATATCGTTTTCTGAATATTTGGTTAGCGTACTGCATAATATAAATATAGAATCCTTAGGTATATATGGTTTAGATATTCCTAAGTGGTTAACATCAAATTTTTTTGATGTTCTAAGTAACTATAAGAAAATAGAAGAAAACTTATTGGGAGCAGGTATTAAAAATATCAGCCCTAAATTAGTTTCAGATTGGAATCTTTATAAGTCTGCACCAAGAATTTTTAATATTCCTATTATTATAAACCTACCTGCTTTTCTAGTTACTCTATTTGTATCTTATTTTGCTTATATCGGTATTAAAATGTCTAATAAAGCAAATAGTATAATGGTTACTATAAAATTTGTTGTAGTTATAGTAATTGTTATAGCAGGGCTTTTTTATATAAAAGTTGATAATTGGGTACCTTTTATGCCAGAGGCTTTTGATAACATGTTATCTGGGCTTGCAGCAATATTTTTTGGATATGTTGGTTTTGATGCCATATCTATGGTGGCTGAAGAAGCTAAAAATCCTAAAAAAGATGTGCCGCGTTCTTTAATTATTAGTCTAATAATATGCTCTATAGTGTATATTCTAATAGCCTTGACAATAACGGGTATGGCATCGTACAAAGAGCTTAATATTGCAAATCCGCTATCGTATGTTTTTAATAAGGTTAATAACAGCCCTTTAGTTTTAATAGTTTCTATTGGGATATTAATTTCAATGATGAACGCCCTTATGGCTTTTCAAGTAGCCCAACCTAGGTTACTTATGAATATGAGTAGAGATAAATTGCTTCCTAGATCTTTATCTAGAGTTCATAATAAGTATAAAACTCCTTATCTATCTACAATATTGGTAGCGATGATGGTGGCTGTACCTGCTAGCGTTGCAGGATTTAATTTTGCAATTGATTTAACTAGCATAGGAGCGCTATTTGTTTTCATGATCGTTTGTTTAGCTGCAGTAAAAATACGTTTAGATAATGAATACAATAATGATAATAAAAACTTTAAAATACCTTTTGTAAACTCTAAGTATATTTTATTTCCTACTATAATTTTAGCTTCTATATATTTAGTAGTGTTTAAAAAACAAGAAACTTTAAATTTTATTACTAATAATAAGGCTATTAAAAGTAAAGAAATGCTAGAGTCTAGTTTAAGTCGTAAAGACATAGAAAATTTAAAATTTTTTTTTCAAGATACACATATATATAATTGCTTAAAGAATCTGAGCTATAAAGACAAAGCGTCTCTTTTTAAAACTTTTAACATAGATGAAAATAAAGTATATTATTCAAGTTTAAATACGTTTTTAATTAATGCGCCAAGATGGCTAATTATAATTGCAATTATAATTAGTTTTTGTATATCTCTAACATATAAAATATCTCTATTACCCTTAATGGGTTTTCTGTTTTGTCTTTATTTTGCTTTAGAGCTAAATTTTAATACTTGGTTAGGATTTTTTATATGGTTGTTTATAGGAATATTGATATACTTTATTTGTAGTTATAAGAGGCTCCATACTTAATATTTACGTTTAGAAATATAAGAAAGAAGTTGTATTAAAGAATCTTTAGCATCTGATTCGGTAAAAGTGTTTAATATGCTTAAGGCCTTATTTTCATAAAAATATATTTTTTTGCTCGCTTCCTCTATGCCATTATTTTCATAAATAAAGTTTGTTATTGTTTTTATATGTTTTTGCCTTTTTCTGCTATTAATAATCTTTATAATTTTATATGGAGTTTTAGAATTTTTTAACGCATATATTAGTGGTAAGGTAATTTTTTTGTCTAAAAAATCGGAATTATTAGTTTTATTAAGCTTTTTAGAAGCTATATCTAAAATGTCGTCTTGTATTTGAAATATCATTCCTATACAGTTGCCAACCATTTTAATTTTATGTATAACATTTCTATCAGATGAAATGCTAGATGCTCCAGCTTGACAGCAAGCAGAAAATAAAGAGGCAGTTTTGTTATAAATAATATTTAGATATGTTTTTTCGTCTATAGAATTTTTTCGCGAAGCTTCTATCTGTATTATTTCTCCTTCACTCATCTTTTTTACGCTATCAGAATAAATTTCTAATAGATTATAGTCTTTATTCTGTACAGTTTTTAATAATGTTTGTGCTAAAAGGAAATCCCCAGTTAGTACTGATATTTTATTTCGCCATAGCGCATTTATAGAAAATAGACCTCGCCTTTTAAATGAATTATCTATTACATCATCGTGTAATAAAGAGGATGTATGTAATATTTCTGACAAAGCAGCAGCCCGTATAGATCGAGGTGTAATCTTTCCACATAATTTTGCGCTTAAAAGTACAAGTATAGGCCGTATTTGTTTGCCTTTGTTTTTAAAAACATACTTTATGATTTTGTTTAAAAGAAAATTTTTACTATATAAATTTTCTTTTAATAATGTATTAACTAGCAATAAATCGTGTTCTATAGGGCTTTTTATAGTTTTTAAATTCATTTTAATGAATTGATATTAAAATTAGTTAGGTTGCTTTTATTTTTAATAATGCCTTTTTTAAGTATTAATACACCATTATCAGCTCGTACTAAAGTTCTTAGAAATATAAGGTCTATAAAATAGGTTTCTAGCTCAGTTTTAATTTTATTTTTAAAATTTTTTATATCTATGTCGTTAGCTGGAGTAAGCATATAAACATAATTTCCAGATATTTTTGCCTGTTTTATTATTTTATTAATAATTATTATATCTTTTTGTGTAAGTTTATTTACGTCTAAACTTGTTATTAAAATAACTTGCCGGTAGCTATTGTTTATAATATTTTTTGTACGATCGCTCCAATTATTATCTATAGCAATAGGATCTAATAAATTATTATTATAAAGATTTTGGATATTTGTCCCCAATTTATAGTTAGAAAAATCTATAATAGGAAGGTATTTGTATGTGTATATTCCCAAATATATCGACGCAATAAAGATTAAGAACGTAAAAAAAAATTGTTTTATAGGTTTAATGAAGGATATATTTATATTTGGTTTATAAAATAATACACAATTTATAAGTAGTAAAACTAGATCTTTAAAGAAAGATTGCCAAGGTGTTAAAATTATTACGTCACCAAAACAACCGCAGCTTTTTACTTTATTAAAATATGCAGAATAAAATGTTAAAAAGCCAAAAAACACCAATAATAGGAAGCTGATTTTTATTGTAGTCTTAAAATAAATTTTAAATATTAATAATATACCCAAGGTTGTTTCTAGAGCGCAAAAAAATATACTGATAGTTAACGTATAAGGTAGCAAAAAATGTAAACTAAAAACATGAAAATATTCTTCTAGTTTATATGAAAATCCTAATGGATCATTTTGTTTTATTATACCAGAAAATAAAAATACAAGCCCTAGAATTATTCTAAGTGTTTTAAGTAAAAAGCTCATTATAAATTTTGTGAACGGATAATATAAAAAATAGAGTAGTTGATTATATCTATATAATTTGCTAGCAATCCTTCAGAGGCGATAAGTTTTTCTTTATTTTTAATTATACTTTTAGTCCTTAATATCTTCATTAATATTATGTCTGTGATACTGGTTAACTCTATTTGTTGCCATATGTTGTTATAATCGTGGTTTTTATTTGTTAGTAGCTCTAATGCCATATTAGTATATTTATCATATAATTTTTCTGCTTCTTGTATGGATAAAGATTTATTAATATTTGCTTCGTTAATTATTAGGGCTATTATTGAATAGTTTACTAGGGCTATGTATTCATCTATTATCGGCTCGCCAACTTTGTTTATATTGGTTTCTTCTATTGTTCTTATCCTAGAAATTTTTATATATAATTGGTCTAATATAGAGCTCTTTCTTAACAATCTCCATGCATCTTGATAGTCTTTAAATTTATTTAAAAATAAGTTTTTACATATAGATATAGCCTTTTCGTATTGTTTCATTATTTTTAATTTTTATATTATTTAGCGAAAATACATAATATTTATCTCATGTTAATTAATATTAAAGGCAGGCTGTTGGATTTGTCTATTCCAAGGGTTATGGGCATTATAAATATAACTCCAGATTCTTTTTACTCTAAAAGTAGAAAAGATGTCGAAAGTAGCGTCGAGATAGCTGCGCAATTTATTAAAGAGAGCTGCGATATAATAGATATAGGGGCTTATTCGTCGTGGATACATTCTAAAGATATCAGTAGCGCTGAAGAATGGTGTAGATTAGAAGCTCCACTATCCGCTATAAGAAAGGCTTTTCCCGATATACCGATTTCTGTAGATACTTTTAGAGCAGATGTTGCTAAAAATGCAATAGATTCTGGAGCAGATATAATTAACGATATTTCTGGCGGTAATTTAGATGATAAAATGTTTGATTTGGTTTCATATTGTCAGGTCCCTTATATTTTAATGCATATGAAAGGCAGGCCTCAAAATATGCATTTATTAAATGACTATAAAGAAATTATAACCGATATTGCAAGTTATTTCGCTAATAAAATATCTGTATTAAGAGAAAAAAATGTTAAGGATATTATTATAGATCCAGGATTCGGATTTTCTAAAGATTTAGGGCAAAATTATATCTTACTAAATAGTTTAGAAAATTTTAAAATTTTTGATTTACCTATTTTAGTAGGAGTTTCTAGAAAATCGATGATTTATAAACTTTTTAATATTAGCCCAGAAGAATCTTTAAATGGGACTTCTATATTAAATTTTGTTGCTTTAAGTAAAGGTGCTAACATTTTGCGTGTTCATGATGTAAAAGAAGCAAAGCAAGTTATAAGTATATACAAAACTTTAAATTCTAATAAATAAGAAAATAGCTAATATTAAAAAAGGGTAGATTACAATCTACCCTTTTTTAATATTAGCTATTTTCTTAGCTTAATTTTAGTTTTGAACTTTTATTTCAACTCTACGATTAAGCTTTCTGTGTTCTTTAGAATCGTTTGGATAAGCTGGTTTTGTTTCTCCAAATGATTTTACTGTTATATTAGCAGCAGGAACACCGTATTTTATAAGAACTCTTTTTACTGAGTTTGCTCTGCGTCTACCTAAACCATAATTGTATTGTTTAGTACCTATGTTACAAGTGTGCCCTTCTAAAAGTACGTGTGCAGCGTTGTTAAGCTCATTATTAGCTAAATCTCTTAGCGTTTCTTCTGAAGATCCTATTAATCTAGAACTATCAAAAGCGAACTGGATAGTGCCCTTATTGCCAGGAGTAACTTCTTCAGGCTTATTCTCAGGTGTAGTGTCAGTAGGCGCTTCTACTGGAGCTGGAGGTTCAGGGAAATGTATAGTTCTGCCAGCACCGTCAACAGGAACGCCTGCAGGTGTATTAGGTTCTTTATCTCTGTAATCAGGAACTCCATCTCCGTCACTGTCTTTGTATAGGTCATCAACTTTATTAGATAAAGTAGAAATTTGATTATGTAATGCAGCTAGCTCAGCAGCGTCGGCTGATTCGCTAAGTTCGTCATACATAGCTTTAACAGGATTATACCATTTTTTAGGTTCGCCTTTTCCTCCAAAATGGAATTCTAAACCAGCATATGCATACGACCATTTACTTGATGGGATACTGGTATCTTTGTGATCAGCTGGGTTCACATACATAAAATTCTTTTGCAAAAAATTCATGTCGTACCCTAAAACTAAACTTATAACGCTGCTTAAATTAGTGCTTATACCTCCACCTATAGTTGCAAATTGGTTGCCTAATCTAGTATTGTTATTAAAATCGGGTTTATACATAGCGTACCCTGCCCCACCTTGTACGAATAGAGCAAATTTAGGTTTTGCATTTAAGAAAGATATTCCACCAGTAGATAACCTTAATTTAGCAGACAGAGCAGCTAATAAATTAGTATCAAACTCTTTGTGGTCATATGTGCCGCGTAATTTACCGCCCTGATAATTTACTAATAGCTCTAAATGTTGAGTAAAGGAATAACCTAAATATGCTCCATAAGCAAATTGTGGTTTTGTGCCACGGTTATTTAAGTTTAAAGAACCTAGAACTGCTGGTAGCCCTACGCCGCCATTAATCCCTAGTGTAAAACTTTTTAAACCTGTGCTACTAAAAAGCTTTGGTTTGTTAGTGGTAGAGTCACTTTGTGCCTTTAATGTTACAGGTACATATAACATAGCACAAGCGACTAATAGAAGTTTAATCTTTTTTTTCATGTCTATTTAAAGGAATGTTATTACTTAATTCAATTAATAAATATTTTATGTTTATAATTTTTATTTAATTTATTTTATGGTTAAAAATCTAGTTTTGTTATCGTTATATACATATAATCTTATGATATGTATATATTTTTAATTACATTTTTTAATATTTATACATACAATATTTTTAGAGTATGAATATCGCTAATATAAAAATTATTTATAAAAATAAATGCTAAAAGTTGATCCTTTTTTCTCTTTTGAACTTATTTTTATTTCTCCATTATGACTATGTATAATATTATAAGCGCTAGTCAGTCCTAATCCCATACCTGTTTCCTTATTTGTGAAAAAAGGGTTAAATATTTGCTTTATATTTTGGCGTTCAATACCTACACCATTATCTTTTATAGTTATAATTATAGAGTTGCTTATTGTATCTGTTCGTACTGTTAATATCCCTTTTTGAGGTTCCATAGCCTCTACTGCATTAATTATAATGTTTAAGAGCGCCGTTGTAATTTTATCTATATCTACATCTATGTCGATATTTGTGTTTTTTGTTAAGATTTTAATAATTGCTATTTCGTTGAGTCTAATTCTGTCGCTTGCCAATTGCAATGTATAGTGTATAATACTATTAATTGAATATTTTTTAAATTTTAAATACTCTGTTGAACTTGTATTAAGCAATTGGTTAACTAACATATTTATTCTACCGCAATTGCGTCTTATAAGTTCTATACAAAAATTGTGCTTATTGTCATTATTAGGAAGTTCTTGCTCTAGTTGCGCTAATGCTAAATTTATATTTGTAATAGGGTTTCTTACTTCATGCGCTACCAATTTGGCAATTTTTTCGGTTGTATTCAATTTTTGCTTAATATTTTGCAGGTGTTGGTTTTTTGTTTCTTTATCGAGTTCGTTTACTTGTAGCGTTCCTTTGTATGCTATGCTTGTGCCAAATGAGTTGTACACGCTATCTAGATTTATGTTAATGGGAGTAATTTCCCCATTTTTATTTTTTAATATTAGTTCTAAATTCCTTATATGGCCTTTTCGTTCTAGTTTAGATAATATTTCGATCCATTGTTTTTTTTTATATAATAAAGCTTGAAAATTTTTATTTAATATCTCTTTTTTAATATATTTTATGTTGTTTGTAAAAATGGAATCTGCGTATGTTATATAGCCTTGTTTGTTTATTATAAAGTTAAATTTTTGGTCGTTTAGGATTTTTCTTTTTTTTATAGTTTTTTTTAAGCTTAATAGTATATTGTTTTCTAATTTGGTTAATCGTATTTGTAAGCCTTGAGAGCTATTGATTTTTCTTTCGTATTTTTGAGCAGGTTGTAACTGTAAAAAATCATTTAATATTTGGTTTAAGTAGGTTGTTTTAATAGTTTTTAAAATATTTAAGGCTATAGGGTTTGTGTAGATAATATTAAACGTATATGTATTATTAGCATTTAACAAAGGTTTTATTACTAAAACACCATATTCTAGCTTAGATATAAGTTCGGGGTAGTTTATTTGACCCGACGTCGTATTTTTTATAGTGTTACGCACTTCTTTTGTTAAAACTATAAATATTGCTTTATTTTTAAGTTTTTCATTTTATTATATAGCGTTTTTCTATCAATATTTAACATTGCAGCTGCTTTTGTTTTGTTAAAGTTTACTTTTCGTAATGTTTCTAATATTATTTCTAATTCTGCTTCTTGTGAAATTGTTTTTAAATCGTTGTTAATTTCTTGTTTTTCAATTGGTTCTAAATAGGCTATATTATTTTCTCGTAAAGGATTATTGAGTTCTTTTGGTAAGTTATTGATTTCAATAAAATGAAGGTCTTCTGTTAATAAGCAAGCTCTGCGTATTACGTTTTTTAGTTCTCTTATGTTTCCTGGCCAGAAAAAGTTTTTAAAGTGTTGTATTACTTTGTCTGTGAAACCTGGTATGTTTTTATTTAGCTCTTTATTTGTTGATTGTAAAAAGTGATTTGCAAATATTAAAATATCGTTTCCTCTAGCTCTTAAGGGGGGTATATTGATATTAAATTCATTAAATCTGTGGTAAAGGTCTTCTCTAAATTCGCCTTTTTTCACTTTTGTCCATAAATCTTCGTTAGATGCTACTATTATTCTAACGTCGAGTTTAATTTCTTTGCTCGATCCTATACGTTTAACTTTTCTCTCTTGGATTACGCGCAATAGGGATACTTGTATGTCATATGATAGGTTAGCTACTTCATCTAGGAATATTGTGCCACCATTGGCTAATTCAAAATGTCCAATTTTTTGATTGTGAGCCCCAGTAAAGGAACCTTTTTCATGACCAAATAGCTCGCTATTTGCTAGTTCTTTTGATAAGGATCCGCAATCTAAGGCAATAAAAGGTTTATTTTTTCTCTTGCTATTTATATGTATAAGGTTTGCTACGGATTCTTTTCCCGTGCCACTTTCACCAAATAATATAACACTAAAATTTGTAGGAGATACTAATTTTATTTGCTTGTATAATTCTTTAGCTGCTTCAGATTCTCCTATTATATAGTTTGCTGTATCTAATATTGTTATGGACTCTGCTTGTGTATTGTTTTTAGGTTCGTTGTTACTTATGTCTATATCTGATATTTGTGAAGCAGTGTTATTATAAGGTAGTTTTTGTATATATTCGAATGCTTTGTTAATTTCTTTTAAAATTTCATCTGGATATAGAGGCTTGGTTATATAATTGTAAGCACCCTTTTTTATCATTTCTACCGCTATACGTACGTCTGAGTATCCTGTGATTATAATTACTAGTGCTTTAGGATTTATTTTTTTAATTTTTTCAAACATATCTCGACCGTCAATGTCATCGAGTCTATAATCGCAAAGTATTAAATCATATTCGCTTTTTAATAACAAAGATTCTGCCTTAGCCCCAGATGTTGCTGTGGTTACGTCAAAATTATGTTTTGTTAAAAAACGTTCTAGTAATAAACCTATATTTATTTCGTCATCTATTATTAGGATACGTTTCATTGATTTTGGTTGGTTGTGCAATAACTATTAATTTGGTAAAATTATTATTAGGCAAATATAATAACTTTTTATTTTTAACCTAATCTAAATAGGTATATTTATAGCTGTATAGTTAAGCCGGCTATGAAATTCAGCCCAAATCCAGGATAAAATTTATACATTTCGTATTTACTGTTAAGTAAATTATTAACATTTGTAAATATGCTTATGTTTTTAAAAGTATATTCAGCTCCTAGCGTTAAATTTAAGTACGATTGTAATTTCTGTGGCGCATCAAATTTATTTTGGATATAGGCATATTGGTTGCTTAAATAACTGATTTTAATATTTAATTTTAAATTATCTATAATCTCCAAAATATTATTGATAGAAGCCTTGAATTTTGGTATATAACTAGCCTTTAGATTATTTTGTAATTGATAATCAGATAAAATAAGTTCTAGGTTAGAATTTATTTTATCGTTATAAACGATATTTAATTCAGAATCAAATATAAGTGCTTTTGCGTCATTAGCATATAAAATGATAAATTTATTTGCTTCATCTTTTTTATTAACAAATATTGGCAAATTATTTATTTTGTAATAGCTTAATACGCTTCTAAATTGCACTGTAGAGTTAGGAGAAAAATTTATACCAAGATTAATATTAAGCTTTTTGTTTGTGTTTAATATATTAACATTGTTATCGATATAAGGATTAATGATTATTAATTTTTTGTAGTTAAGTATTTCTGTATTACCAGTTATTTCTCCAAAGATATCTAGGTATGATGGTATTATATGATAAGAGGTGTACAGATAAGGATAAAATAGTATTTGCGTTTTATCGTTTACGAGCAAATTAGTATTAAGCCCTACTTTGAAATTCAATTCCTCGATATTAAATACAAAATGTGGTAATATAAATATGCTATGATTTTTTTTATCTAAATTTTGCAGTTTTATAAAATTTAGATCTAGTTTTGAAATAAAAGCAAAATAATTATTTACTGCAACATCACTATTAAGACTCAGAGTATTTTCGTTAACGCCTCTATTAGTATGTAAATTAAAAATGTTTAGATCTACTAAATAACGAAATGGGTTGTCACTAGTGTCGTTATTAAAATTTAGCTTTAAACCGAGATCCCTTATAGAATGCTTTATATCTTTTGAATCAACTTTAAAGGTGTTATCATATATATTAGTTGGTTCATTAATGCCATAAAAATAAAACAGATTTTGGTTATAGTTTAGCTTTATATTTATCGTGCTTTCAGGATTAATTATAGAAAAATTTCCAGCAATAGTATTAGTGTTTATAATTTGATCTGATACCAAATTGCCTTTTATAGAGCGGTGTTTTATGTTAAAAGCATATTTTAAATGCTTAGAGGGGAAGCTATTAAAATTTAAGTTAGCTAAATAGTTGTGCATATTACCAATGCCAAATTTTGCATAAAAAAGTGGTATATATTTAGAACGCGTTTGTATTAAATTAGCGTTTAGGATATTATTGTTATTTATTTCGTTATTATTTAATTTACTATCATAAATATTGTATTCTAATTTTGGGTTAGCATCGATATATTTAGGAATAATAGGCTGAGATTGTATTTTAGGAGACAGTCGTATTATTGGTGTAACAGATTTTAAAATATTGATCTCTTCTGATATTTCTTGAGCAGCAATATTTTTAATGCAGCAAAATATTATCAAAAAGCTTACTAATGTATATTTATTCTTTAACCTCATTATTACTAAAAGTTTTGCTAGAAGCCTCTGTTAATTCTTTAAGCCTAGTTTTTGCAGTTTTTAAGACATCATCGTTTTTGGAGTAATTATCAACTATACTTTGAAAAGTGGCTATAGCTTGAAAAGAATTACCTTGTTTATAATAATTTTCTGCAAGCAATAAAAACGTTTTTGCAGTAAAATAGCTATTACTAGGGAAAATGCTTATGATTTTAAAACACAAACGTTGCGATTCTTCATAGTTATTATTTTGATATTCTATATAAGCAATTAAATATTGAGCATTTGCCTGTATATCGGATAAGCTGTCGTTGCTAATTTTTTTTAAGTATTGAATCGCCTGTTTATTATTATTTTGCAACATAAGCGATTTAGCCATATAAAGATTTGCTAAATTAGAATCCTCCATAGTTAACTTAGGAAGCTTGAGCAATTTACTAGAATATCGAATCGTGTTTTTAGCATCGTTTTTATCATAGTATGCTTTTGTTAAGTTTAAAAGCACCCATTTATAAGAGCTAGCATCAATATTTTTATTATTATCAGATAAATATAATAATAAAGGAATAGCATCGTTATATAAATTTTTACTTAATAATATGTATGCCGCTTGTTTTGTAGAAGGTATAATATATTGAGCATTATTTTTTGATTTAATTATGGTTTGATAGTCGTTTAAAGCACCGTCATTATTTTTCTCTTTTTCGTAAGCTTGGGCTCTTATAAATAATGCTTCATTTATAAAGGTCCCATTAGGGTAGTTCTTTATATAAGTGCTAAGAGTTTTTATAGCTTTTTTATAATTTTTATTTAAAAAAACTGCTCTACCGGCTTCAAAGCTTATAGATTCATGATTTCCAGATTCTATATTTGCGTTAGGCAAAGTTTTAACATAATTAAAAAATAGCTCAGGGTTACCTTGTTTAATGTAAATATTTTTAATTGACTCTAAAGCCTGTTTGGATTCAGTGCTGTTAGGATATTTTTGTATTATTTTTTTATAAATATCAATTGCAGAGTTTTCTTTTCCTAAAACCATATTAATTAGTGCTAGACTTATTTGCGCTTGAGGAATATAGGAACTGTTTGCGCTATTTGTTAAAGTCGTAAAGTTATTAATTGCTTCATTATAGTTGTGTAATAGAAAATTTGCTTGTCCCATTTCGTACAAAGATTTATCTATATATTCAGATTTAGGATAAAGCTCCACTAAAGATTTTAAAGTATATATTTTATCAGATAGTTTATGCTCTAAGCCAAAAATTATAGCTTTTTGGTACATTGCATAGTCGCTATTTACATGGTCCTCTAATATAACTTTGTTGTAATTTTCTATTGCTTTGTTATAAGATTTGAGCATAAAATAAGAGTTGCCTAAATTTAAGTAACTGTCGACAATTAAATTTTTATTTATATTGCTTGATCTAGCAATATAAGTTTCAAAATACTTAGCCGCTTGGAAGTAATCTTTTAATTGTAAATAACTGTAGGCTACAGAATAATATATTTTCGGATATATATATAAGTGATTAAATTTTTTTCTTATTAATACTAGCTTATATGCATTTATAGCATCTTTATATTGTTTTATTGCATATAGCGCTTCAGCCTTCCAAAATAAAGATAAAAGCTCAATTTTTATGTCTTCTGGATATTTTAAAGATTTATTAAAGTTCTCTATTGCTTCATCGAAAAAACTATTATTAAATGCTCCTATTGCATAGCAATAGGAGACCTTTTGATATAATAAGGCTACTTTAGCAGTTTTTATAGGTGTGCTGCTTAGCAATGCAAGAGCTTCTTTACAATTATTAGAAGCTAAAAGCATGGTGCTGAGTAAGGATTTTGCTTCGTTAATTTTAGAAGATTTAGGATATCTATCAATAAATTTTTTAATACTATTTAGCGCTTCTTGGCTGTAGTTGTTTTCATAAGATAATTTAGCTAGTTTAAAAAGGGCTTCCTGTGTAACCTTATCGCTTAGATCTATAGATGCTGCTTTTCTAAAAGAAGCTAGGGCATCTTGTTTGTCGTTGCGAATTAAGGATATATTACCTAAGGTTAGCAGTCCATATTGAGAGTATATGTCGTTAAAAGTTATTAGCTGCTGCAAAAAATAAGATGCTTTATCGTATTTATTTATTTTGTAATAACTATAGCCTATTTGATATAATTCTTGAGAAGTTAATTTAGGCTTTGTATCTAAATACAAACTATAGTATTTGATTGCTTCATAGAAATAGCCTGGCAGAAAATATGCAGAAGCAACTATGGATACAAATTTATTAGGAATATCATTTGCCTGTTTTTCTTTTAAGTTATGTTTGTAAAGGTCGTATACGGATTGATAATCTTTTTTATATAAATATATTTGAGCTATTATGCTTAGTAAATTTTTCCTAGATACTTCGTCTGGGTTAGTCTGTAACAGATATTTTAAGGCTGTGTCGTAGTTCCCTTTAATATAATTAATATATCCTATATAATATTTTGCTTTGTTATAATTGTCTTTTTGTATGCCTAAAAGTTTATTGAAGTATATTAATGCGTTAGAATAATCTTGCTCGGCAAAGTAACAATAAGCTAAATTAAAATTATACTGTTCTGTTTGATAGGTAGTGAGCTTATAGCCCCCCTTTTTTAAGTAATAAGATTTAGCTTTAGTGTACTCACCTTTGTTAAAATATATATTTCCAGTTTCAAAAAAAGCTTTTT
This sequence comes from Rhinocypha anisoptera, assembly GCA_011762765.2. Taxonomy (NCBI): domain Eukaryota; kingdom Metazoa; phylum Arthropoda; class Insecta; order Odonata; family Chlorocyphidae; genus Rhinocypha; species Rhinocypha anisoptera. Next base: position 14,521 of record WURS02008258.1, on the reverse strand, counting down.
TATTAAATTGATTAGTTGAAGTTATATTTATAAAATTTTGTATTTGTTTGTCTGAATTTATGTTACCTAGCTGTAAGCTAGATAGTAATTCTAAATATTTAGAATTTTTTTTTAATAGATTATTTGTTTGATTATTAATTATTTCAGCTAGGCTGTAGGCTTTATTTGGTGTATATACATTAGTAAAAATTTCTCCAGCAACAGAATATAGATTTTTATCGTATAATTCTAAACCCTGATTAAATAAACTTATTCTGTCATCAATAATATTTTGCGATATTACTACAGTGCTACTTAACAAAAGTAAGCTTATGTATGCAATTATATATTTTAACATAATTGTTTGCTTAAAATTTTTATGTAAAATTTATAGTAAATTAAATAGATTGTCGATTCCGGGTATTCTACATGTTAAAAATCCTTCTGCATATTTATATTTTTCGAGTTTCTCTATTGGTTGTGCTAATTCGAGAGAGCGCCCTAATATTAATCCTGAGAGCAAGGGTTTTAAATCTTGAACTCTATATTGATAAGCGCTACTATTGTTTATAGATGGATTTTGATTATTATTTGACACAAAATTATCGAAACTTATAACATCCTTATCATTTATGCAAAATTGCGTTTCATACGCAGATAAAGCCTGCAATTTTATTTTCATTTCTTCGTCTGTAAGCATTACCACAAAATCTGGTACGTGTAAGCGTGATAACAAATATTGGTAAACATTTTTAGGTCTCCAATTATCTTGTTTACAGTTGTCGTAATATGTCTCTATCATCTTCAGTCCTGATAAAAATGCTGCCTCTTGTACAAGCTTACCACTTATCTCGTGATCTGGATGTCTATCATGAAATGGATTTATGAGTATAATTTCGGGTCTAAAACGTCTGATTTGTTCTATAATTTTTAGTCTATTTGCTTTATTATTATAAATAAATCCATCAGTAAAATTTAGATTAGTTCTATTAGTTAAGCCCATGATTGCTGAAGCATTGGAACTTTCCGTATCTCTAGTTGAAATCGTGCCCCTAGAACCCATTTCGCCTCTAGTTAAGTCTACTATTCCAACTTTATATCCCATTTTTATATGTTTAATAAGAGTTCCTCCGCAACCGGCTTCTACATCGTCGGGATGAGCGCCAAAGGCTAATATGTCTAATTTTTCCATATCTAATTTATTTATTCAAATTTTTCTAGTTTTCTTACTATAGCTTCTATTTCATAATCTTCAATTATATTATAAGATGCTTTAAGATCTTGACCTAAGCTTTTAGCCAATATATACATTAGATTAGCATTGAAATTATTTAACTTATCGCTTAGCAGTTGATAAGTAGTATATCCAGTTTGTCTATTAATTAATTTTAAAATAATTTTACCTTGAGCTGGAGTTAACTCTTTGCTGATATTAACAATTTTGCCTTTTAGTTTATTATAATATTTATTAATTGTTAGCTTACGTTCTCGTATAGTTTTACACCTCAGCAATTCATAGTTTAAATGGTTTATTTCATTAACTAAATCCGTTGCATATTTAAAAGCTATATTTACATCACGTTGAAGCTTTAGATCTTTTAACCTATCTTTATCAGTTTTATATATTCTTTCAGAAGTTAAGTAAATCGGATCTAGCATGATTACTGACAACACACTAGTTGATGTATCAGTAGTATAAGCATTATCTATGTTTTGAGCAACAATTCTATTAAATAATAGTATTTGTAAGAAGCTAAACATAAATAAAACTTTTTTCATATGAAACAAGTATGATCATTGAAATTCCATAATGTCGACTAAATATGGCCTTCAATAGCTTGGCGTCTTGTAACCATTAGTGATCTCTGCAGGATTCGAACCTGCGACCTGCGGCTTAGAAGGCCGTTGCTCTATCCAGCTGAGCTAAGAGACCTTAATATGGATATTAATATCCTTTTAAATTACAAGTTACTATCTTTGTATATTATAATACAATACCAAATTTACAAAATTTTTATAATTAGGCTAATTTTAAATGCAGATAGAACAAATAAGATTATTAAAAAACAAATTAAAAGCCCTAGGGCAATACCTTTGATATAGATAAAATTGCCTTAGAAATAACCGAAATACACACCCAAAGTGCTAAAGATAATTTTTGGTCTTCGCAAGCCGAATCTGCTATTTTAATGGAAAAGCTAAAAACGCTAAAAAAAAAATACGATGATTATAAAAAAGCTCAATTAGAACTTACAGATACAGAAGTTTTATTCGAATTTTATAAGCAAGGGCAGGTGCTTGAGTTAGAAATGCAAAATCAGTACGATAAAGTGTGTAAATTAATCTCTGATTTAGAATTAAAAGTTACATTAAAGCAAGAAAGTGATACTCTTAGTGCAATAATCAATATTAATGCTGGAGCTGGAGGCTTAGAAAGCTGTAACTGGGCTCACATGTTAATGCGTATGTATGTAATGTGGGCAGAAAAACGTTCCTATACAATCAAAGAAATAGATTGTCAGTCTATAGAAGCCGGGATAAATAGCTGTACTTTAGAAATTAGTGGGCTCTATGCTTATGGATACTTAAAAGGAGAAAGCGGAGTGCATCGTTTAGTTAGAATATCTCCTTATGATTCTAACGCTAGGAGACACACATCTTTTGCTTCGATATTTGTATATCCATTAGTTGATGAAACTATAACTGTAGAAGTTAATCCATCAGATTTAAAATGGGATACATTTAGGGCAGGAGGGAAAGGGGGTCAAAACGTTAATAAAGTTGAAACAGCTGTACGACTTACACATGAACCAACAGGAATAATTATAGAATGTCAACAAGAAAGGTCCCAATTTGCTAATAAAGAAAAAGCTATAAAACTTCTAAAATCGCAAATTTATGAGTTAAACTTGCGTAAGCAAAAAGAGAAAAAAGCGCAAATAGAAAGCACCAAAAAAAAAATAGAGTGGGGGTCCCAAATAAGGAATTATGTATTACATCCTTACAAACTTGTAAAAGATTTAAGAACAAATATTGAAACATCTAACGTACAAGCTGTACTAGATGGGGATATAGATAATTTTATAAAAAGTTATCTGTTAAAATATGAAATTTAATTAATAGTTATGGCCATAGACATAAAAATTTTTACATTTAATCCATTTTTAGAAAATACGTATATTGTCTATAATGAACATGGTACGGCTGTTTTAATAGACCCAGGATGTAGTAATACTGATGAGGAAAATGCATTACTTAGTTATATAGAAAATAATAATTTAAAGTTAAAACATTTAATTAACACGCACGCGCACATAGATCATATATTAGGAAATAAATTAATTAATAAAAAATATGCTTTGTTACCGCTAGTCCATAACCTAGATGTCTATAATTTTGAATTTTCTTTACAAGCTGCAAAACAATATGGGATACATTACGAAGTAAGCCCCTTACCAAAAAATTATTTAAAAGAAGGAGATAAAATATATTTAGACGAAGATGTATTAGAAGTAATTTTAACGCCTGGACACAGCGCAGGTAGCATTAGTTTGTATTCTCAAAATTATAGTTTTATAATTTCTGGAGATGCAATATTTAAAAATTCAATAGGCAGAGTAGATTTGCCGGGTGGAAATCTAAAAATTTTATTAGAATCTATAAAAAATAAAATACTAAATAGGCCAGAAAACACAAAAATCTATCCTGGCCATGGAGATTTTACAACAGTATATAAAGAGTCTAAATATAATCCTTTCATAAAATAATAATTTGCAATACTATAGATTGTATTAAATTTAGTTTAATGAACATTTATACTTTAAGTTCCAGATATATAATTCCAAAGCGCGGTCTAAATATAATTAACGTATTATCTATAATATCTTTTATTGGTATAGTAACTAGTACGCTAGTTTTATTTGTAATTCTTTCAGCTTTTAATGGTATGACCGAGATGATAACTTCTAGTTATAAAAATTTGCAACCGGATTTATTAATAAAATATAAAAAAGGCAATTTTTTTCATTTTTCAGATTCTATAAAAAAAAGTTTAGATAAACTACAAGATAAGCTAGCGTACTATGAAATTCTTCAAGGCAAAGCTTTAGCCAACTATGATAATTTTTCTAGTGTGGCATCTATAAAAGGAGTAACAAAAAATTACTTGCGGGCTATAAAGCTAAATACATTATTAACAGAGGGTAAAATAATTTTAAAAGATGAAATAGATACATATTATGGTATTATAGGAGAGTCTTTAGCTAAGTATTTAAATGTAAATATTGACTCTATAACTTCTATAATAGTTAAGGTTCCAAAAAAAAATTTTAGTAATAATAGTTTTTTTCTTGGAGAAATATTTACAAGCAAGGGCATAAGGCCTATAGCTACTTTTACCTCTAATGACGAAGCAGACGCTGGCCTTATGTTTGTAGACATAAATTTTGCTAAATCTATATTTAATAAACAAGATGAAGTTTCATCTATAGAAGTTTTTTTACGCTCCAAAAGCAAGCTTAAGCAAATAAAAAAAGAGCTAATCAATATCTTTAACGATAAGTATTCTATACAGACTCGCGACGAACAAAATGAATCTATATATAAAATATTAAATACTGAAAAATTAACGATATATTATATATTAAGCTTTGTACTATTTATAGCTATATGTAATATGATGGGATCTTTGTCTATGCTTATATTAAGTAAGCGGAAAGATATAGCTATTTTACAAGCCCTAGGATTTTCGTTAAATTACATAAAAAAAATCTTTTTTTTGAGCGGATTTTTAATAGTATTTTTAGGTAGCTTTATTGGATTATTTTTAGGCCTTATACTATGTATATTGCAGCAAAAATTTAAATTTGTTATGATAGCTACATCTGGCTTGTTAGCCAATGAACCCTATCCTATAACTATAAATATTTCAGATATTTTTATTATATTTTTTATTGCTTTAATATTATCTATACCTGCATTATTTTTAACAACAAAAATTGGAACCAAAAATATCAATATTTGCAAGGAATTAAGCTAAGATTAGCTTAATTCAAATTTACTGTATCCATTGTAAGCTTTCTAATAGTTTGTTTATATCTAATCGTATGTAATCGATAACAGGCTTAATAAAATCTATATTTGGATTCATATTAAAATATAAAGCGCCTCGTAAAAAATTATGTTTGTTGTCGCTAACATAAAACTGCAATGGCGAAGCAGCATTGCCTTCTATTTCGTAAAGGAAACCGTATACTTTATTTTTAGGATAGTTAATGTAAATTTCGTTAATTTCCGTTGCTTTTATTGTGTGCTTGAATACAAGTTTTCTACTATCTTCTGATAGTTGATTTATTTTGGTTTTGCTGTTTGTTTTATAATAACTTATATGTAAAGTGCCGTTATATCTAGGATAATTTATATTAATCCAGCATTTTTCCTTTAAATTGGCTTCATCTGGCGTTATTTTGGCATAACTAGGTATTAAAAAGCTATAGCTGCAAGTATAAATATTTTTTATTGATACATATTCCTTTTTTAAAAAGTTTATTCGATAATAAGCTTTCGGTTTAGGAGTATAGTTTTGAGAGTTATTACAAGCATTAATTGTTATTATAATAAAACAAAATGCTAATAATTTATATTTTACTATGAATATTTGTTGCATTTAATTCTTCGAATGATTTTTCTAATCTTGCTACAAAGGATTCTTCAGCTTTACGTAGCCATACGCGAGGATCATAATATTTTTTGTTTGGCGCTGATGCAGATTGTGGGTTACCAATTTGAGTTTGCAAAAAACTTTTATTATGAATATAATAATCTTTAACACCTAAAAAAAAAGCCCATTGCAAATCAGTATCTAAGTTCATTTTAACTACTCCATAATTTACTGCCTCTTTAATTTCGCTAATTAAAGAACCAGATCCACCGTGAAAAACAAAACTCACAGGCTTATTGTTTTTGCACGATGCTTTATCTTTTATATATTGTTGAGCATTTAATAATATTTCTGGGGATAGCTTAACATTGCCCGGTTTATACACGCCGTGAACATTTCCAAAAGCTGCAGCTATTGTAAAAGCGTTGCTATATTCCGACAACTGAGCGTAAGCTGTGTATATTTCTTCAGGCTGACTGTATAGCTTTGTTGAGTCTATAGAAGTGTTATCTACTCCATCCTCTTCTCCACCCGTTGGTCCTATTTCTACTTCAAGTAGCATATCAAGGCTTTTAAGTTTTTTCGCATACTCACAAGAAGTGGCAATGTTTTCTTCTAGAGATTCGTTAGATAAGTCTAGCATATGAGACGAAAAAAGAGGCCTAGAGGTAGATTTGTAAAATTTTTCTCCTTCCAATATCATACCATCAACCCAAGGAAGCAACTCTTTAGCAGCATGATCTGTATGTAATATTACTGAAATATTATAAAGATGAGCAATAGTGTGTATATGTTTGGCTGCAGATATTGCGCCGTAAATAGAAGCTTTATGATTAGAATTGTCTATATTTTTTCCTGCAAAAAATTGGGCACCACCATACGATAGTTGTATTATTATTGGCGAATTTACTTTTTTTGCAGCCTCTAAAGATGCGTTAATTGTATTTGTATTTGTAACATTTACAGCTGGTATAGCAAATAGGTTTTCTTTAGCAAATTGAAATAACGAATTTGTTTCCCTTCCATTTAGTATCCCTTTTGGTATTTGCATTGCGTATAGATATTATAATTATAAATATTTTTTTAAAGAATAGGCACTATAAACAGCATTATTTTGTAATTCTAGCTCTATTTCAAGTAATCTATTGTATTTAGAAACGCGCTCCGATCTACAAACCGAACCAGTCTTTATTTGTCCTGTGTTTAAAGCAACCGCAAGATCGGCTATAGTAGTGTCAGAAGTTTCTCCAGATCGGTGCGATACAATCGTATTATAGTTGTTCGCTTTAGCTATGTTTATAACCCTTATAGTTTCGGTTAGCGTGCCAATTTGGTTCATTTTGATTAATATAGAGTTAGCGACTGATTTTTTTAATCCTTCGTTGAAGCGTTTTGCATTTGTAACAAATAAATCGTCACCCACTAATTGACATTTATCGCCAATTTTTTTAGTTAATAATTGCCAAGCTTCCCAGTCGTCTTCAGCGCAACCATCTTCTATCGATATTATAGGATATTTATTTACTAAATTTTGCAAGTAGTCAATAAAACTATCTTTTGATAATTTTTTATTAGGGTTAGATTTATAAAAAATATAACTACTGGTTGATGAATCGTATAATTCGCTAGCTGCAATATCTAAAGCTATGTGGATATCTTTGCCAGCTTTATACCCGGCTTTCGTTATGGCATCTATAATTAGTTCCAAAGCTTCTTCGTTAGTACTTAGGTCTGGAGCAAAGCCCCCTTCGTCTCCTACACCTGTACTATAGCCTTTTTTTATTAATAAGCGTTTTAAAGAATGAAAAGTGTTTGCAGCTATGTGTAAGGATTGGCTAAATGTTGTGGCAGATGTAGGTATTATCATAAACTCCTGTATGTCGAGCTTATTGCTAGCATGGGCTCCTCCATTAATTATATTTAACATAGGTACAGGCATTGTTTTAGCATTCAGACCTCCTATGTATTGATATAATGGTTGATGACACACTTTTGCTGCAGCTTTGCAAGCAGCTATAGATACGCCTAAAATGGCATTAGCGCCAAGCTTAGATTTATTTGCAGTCCCGTCTAAACTTATCATTAAGTTGTCTATATAATCTTGCCTGCAGACATCTACTCCTAGCAAAGATTTTTTTATTATGGTGTTAACATTCTTGACTGCTGTCAACACTCCTTTTCCGTTATAATATTTTTTATCATTATCTCTTAGCTCAATAGCTTCGTGTTTACCCGTTGAGGCTCCGGAGGGAATAGATGCTTTAGCAGAAAAGCCGCTTTCTGTAATTATTTCTACTGCAATAGTGGGGTTTCCTCTTGAATCAAGTATTTGTCGCGCATTAATATCAATTATAAGACTCATGTTTTATAGCATTACATTTTTTAGCTTTTTTTACATGAATATAATACTTTTGTTTTAATTACTGCTTTATTAAACGTATAAAATCGTCAAATAAATATGTAGAATCGTGCGTGCCAGGAGAGGCTTCTGGATGATATTGTACGGAAAACGCTTTTTGGTTTTTTAAACGTATTCCTTCAATACTTTTGTCATTAAGGTTTACATGAGTAACCGCTACGTTATGAGCCTTTTTAACCGAATCGCTATCTATTGCAAATCCGTGATTTTGAGAAGTTATTTCGCAAGTGTTAGTAATTAAATTTTTTACTGGATGGTTTAATCCTCTGTGGCCATTATGCATTTTATATGTTCCAATATTATTTGCAAGAGCTAATAATTGATGTCCTAAACAGATACCAAAATATGGAATATTGCGATTAAGTATTTGTTTTGCTGTATCTATTGCATAATGCATACATCCTGGATCGCCAGGCCCATTAGATATAAAATATGCCGATGGATTCCATTTATCCATTTCTTCGAAGGTTGTTTTAGCAGGGAAAACTTTTATGTACACACCTCTTTTAATAAAATTTTCTATAATGCTTTTTTTAACGCCCAAATCTAAAAGAGCAATTTTAATTTCTGCATTTTCATTCCCACATACGTAGCTTTTTTTTGTGGATACTTGGCTAGCAAGCTCTAAGCCTTTCATTGAAGGGAATGCTTTTAGAGCAGCTTTTAGCTCGTCAATATCCGTAATTTCAGATGAAATAATGCCTTTCATACTACCTTTGTCTCTTATATGTCTAATAAGATGTCTTGTGTCTATGCCTTCTATTGCAACTAAATTTTCGTCTTGTAAAAAGTTTTGTATAGATTGGTCAGATTTATATCTTGAAAAATTTTGACTGAAATCTTTACAAACAAGGCCGGCTATTTTTATTTTATCTGATTCGGATTCTTGCTGGAGTATTCCGCAGTTGCCTATATGTATAGTTGTAGCAACCATAATTTGTTTGTAGTACGATGGGTCGGTGAAAATTTCCTGATACCCGGTCATGCCAGTATTGAAACAGACTTCTCCTATTGTAGATCCAATTTGTCCAGCAGCAAAACCTTTAAATATTAGGCCATCTTCAAGTAGTAGTGTAGATGGAGTCTTGGCGTAATTTTTACCCATAAACGAATTTTATAACAAATATAAATAAATTAAGTATGAATTTTTATTTTTTCTAATGTATATTAGTATTTTTTGCATGTAAAGAATTTAAAGTTTGGAGATAAGACATTTTTTTAACTTAAGGCACATCTGATTCATTATGGTTAACCAAATTAAATACCATTTTAGCAAATTACAAGTTTTATATGAGGATAATCATATTATTGCAGTTAATAAGCCTGCTGGCATAAGTGTACAGCCAGATTTATCTAAACAAAAGTCTCTTATAGAATACGTGGAAGAGTATATAATTCATAAGTATAATAAAAAAGGTAGGGCTTTTGTAGGTTTGGTCCATAGAATAGATAAGCCAGTTACAGGAGTAGTTTTATTTACACGAACTAGTAGAATACTGGCAAGAATACACTGGCTATTTAAAAATAGAAAAATAAAGAAAGGTTATTGGGCTATAACAGAACGAAAGCCAGATAAAAATGAATCTTTTTTGGAAAATTATTTAGTAAAAGATCGTAATAAAAATAGATCTTATGTTACTGGACCTAAAACTAAGGGGGCACAATTAGCCCAGTTATACTACAAGGTAGAAAAGCAATTGGCGCCAGATAGGTTTTTAATAGAAGTAAATCCTATTACAGGTAAGCATCATCAAATACGTGTACAACTTTCTAATATCAACGCGCCAATTGTTGGAGATGTAAAATACTCTGCGAGCAAACCTAATAAGGATAAGTCTATAGCTTTGCATGCAAAAAATCTATATTTCGAACATCCAGTAAAAAAAGTAGAAGTTTTTATAGATGCACCAGCACCTTTTAAACAATATATATAACAATACAGAAAAATTTGGTTAGTGTAGCTTCAAATAGTAGCGGGGAGCAGATTTGAACTGCCGACCTCAGGGTTATGAATCCTGTGCTCTAACCACCTGAGCTACCCCGCCATAATAATAATTAAAGACAAATATAGATATTTGTCTTTAATTATTATTATTTATTTTTTGTGCTAATGTATTAGAAGTAGCTATATATGGAGTTAAGGGATTATATTTATATAAAGTAATTGGTAATATATAATTTTAGTATCTGGTACGCATAACCATCCATATATAGTGTGGGTCTACAATATCTTGCCAGCTTATATTTGGATTTTTAATCTTGTTGCGAATATAGTCGGTGTAATAATATCCGCCCCACACGTTAAGTATATTATTGCCGCTACCGTCTTTTCCTTCGTTAGCTAATACCATAAGTTTTGTTTTTACGTTATACATTACCCCTATATAATAATTTTTGTTAGCATAACCATCCAGCAAAAAACGTTGATAGTCGGTTCCATCAGGTACATTCAAACTAACGTTGACACTTGGTCTTTCATGAAATATTTCCATTAGTCGTACCTTATCAAAAACTGCATCGTTGCGGATATAGAATAGCGCACTGCTATTTTCGTTTGTTGGGTCTCCAGCAATTTCCCATGTCACAGGTGCGTCATCGGGAGAGATCCTAGCAGAACGTTAGCTACTGTCAGTTGCCAGTTGCTGTAGCAGGTCTAAAATATTTAAAATTTATAAGTCTATATGTTTGGCCTCTAGAAGCTCTAGTAGTAACGTTTTGTTCTTGTTCTTTTAACCAGTCTAAAAATGACATTTGCTTGCCTTCTTTGTTTAGATCAGTATTGTTTTCATTTGAAGAGCTAATATTATCCTTTTTACTGCATCCTGATAATATTAAGAGAGCAGATAGTATATATAATAGTTTTTTCATTGTTATTATTTTTTATAATGTAAATAATGTATTTATTAAAACTTAGTTTTTATTATTGTCCATATGGAAGTTTCCATATGGAAGTTGCATAGAGGTCTAAACTACTTTTGTGCTTACAGTCATATTAGAAGGTAGATTAACTATAAAATGGGGATATCTGTTCATGCCCGCTTTAGTATTAGTGTTAGGGCGCTTAGTTTCTTGCTCTTTTAACCAATCGCCAAAGGACATTAGCTTAAATCCTGATGTATCCAAAGCTTGCTTGTATTTATTGATTCATCTTTGTTGTTACAGCCTGCTATTATAAAAAGCAAAGTCATAAGTAGTAAAACAGTTTTTTTTATTCTTATTATTTTTCTTATATAATATAAATAAGGTATTTATTACGACCATGGCCATACAGGACCTATAAATTGAGGATCGTATATTATCCATATGTAATCTCTATAATTGTCTAAACTACTCTTGCGTCCTGACATTAAATTCAGTAGAGCAAATTCAACATTAGACGTACTTCTTAACACCCGCCAAATCCCGAAAGCACTATAATATGACATAATTACATCTTCTTTAGCATCATTGGTATCCCGTTGCAGCTTTAACGTATTGTCCGCCAAGTTCAGGTATATGATTCCTATAAACATCGTTGCACTACCATATCCGAAAATAGTAAAATTTTGGTTGTCAGCATCGTTATTGTTCCTGTATAATCTGACTTGTCTACCTTGCCCTGCTACCTCATCTTCAGCCATCTCCATTGCTCTTTTTTTATCAAAGATTGTATCGTTATTAGCGAATATCTTGAAGCTGCCCTGAACTGCGCCTTTGCGAAAGGTCTATGTTAAAGGTTCTTTTGCATTTTTATCGTCAAAAACATTTGCTCTTGTCCAATTTCCTTCTGCACCTATAGTTATACCAGTAAGCTGCATTAGCTATAATATAGGAATGGTCATTTTTTACACTTTTAGTATTAGTGTTAGGGCGATTAGCTTCTTGTTCTTTTAACCAATCGCCAAAGGACATTAGCTTAAAGCCTGATGTATCCGAAGCTTGCTTGCTATCTATTGATTCATCTTTGTTGTTATACACCCTGCTATTATAAAAAACAAAGCTATAGACAGTAAAACAGTTTTTTCATTACTTGTTCGGTATTGATTAACAAATAGTATTTAAACTAGACAAATACAGTAACCTATTGTTAAACAATAAGCCATATACGATATATTTTACATACAATGCTATTGTATAGTGCATTATTTTGTACACAATATGCCTAAGGGTATCCATATTAAATGCTTGACCGGTCTATATGTGTTTATGGTATTACGCTATGTTAAGATCAATTTTTTATAAAATAAGTGCTAAGAAATAACTAATAGTATAGTCGTTTTTAGGTATTAGATATAACTTTTTATGGCTAAGTTTAGCTATTTCCGTTTTAATTATTATATTTGGAGCTAAGGTGTTGGTCTGGTAGTTTAGTTGGTTAGAATGCCGCCCTGTCACGGCGGAGGTCGCGGGTTCGAGTCCCGTCCAGACCGCGAACGTAGTATAATGTAGTATGGAATAAAATTAATAAACTGAAGTTATGGAGATGTCTAAATTATGCAAGGTTATTAAACAACTTAGGCAAAGTAGAGGCTTAAGTCAAGATCAAGTTGCTAAAAAATTAGGTATTACAGCACCTGCGTTTTCAAAGATAGAGGCAGGCATTACAGACATTAATATATCTCGATTGGACCAAATAGCTAACTTTTTCAATATGGATCTTGCAGATTTGATGATAAAAAGTAACGAAGACGATAAAATTAAACATGAGTTATACAAACAAGAGTTAAAAGATGATATAGAAAAAACTAAATTGGAGGTTATACAATTACAAAAAAAATTAATAGATTGCTTAGAAAAAGCTGATTAATGAAATTTCTAAATAATTAATTTTAGTTTTTAGCGGGATTAAAATTAAATATCTATTGATCTAGATTTCTTTTATTAAATTACAATATACGATTTTCGTATATTGTAAAATCTTGGCATCCTTATCCATTTAAAGTTATAATATAAATAAATTAAATCCTTTTTTTGTATTTTTATAATTGTAATACTTATATGCTTATAAATAGATATTATTGAGTTTGATATTTAAAGCAAAATGTAATTTTACGACTATTTGCTAATAGTTGTAAACATAACTTAAATTAAGTATAAGTAAATCTGTAAACATTTTCTTGTAATTTATTTTACTTCTTAAAGAGTAGTTTTAACAATTGAAATTAATAGTAATTTATAGTATATATTATAAATTGCTATGGGCGTAAAAGTTTATTGTCCGCAATAGTAAGAGTCTATAATATTTAAAATAGCTAATAGTAATAATATTTTTTATAAGAAGATTCTAAAAAAATATTATTATATATCAAACCTTATATAAAATAAATTTATTCTATGATACGTTACTTTATAATGTATTGATAAAAAAGCCGCTCGTGCAATATATTTAGAGTGCTATCATGAGTTAGTATAGTTACTTTATTGTCGCCATTATTCACTTTATTATGCAGGCATTAAAAAATATTTATGTTTTGCTTTATTATTAATGACACTAGTATATTTTATTGGTTGTGGTGATGATTCAGTGCTACAAAAAGGTCAGGGACAACGTAGCGGCAATGAAGACGATGATGGTGATGATGCGCTTCTATATCTCAAGTTATGAAAGGTTTGTCAGATGCGTTTAAAGATATTAGTGGACCCTTAAACAATGCCGATTTAAAATCTCTGAGTCCAGAGTTAAATAAATTTCTTGGGAAGGTTTATATAACAGCGTTTGCTGGCAGTAGTAGTGAACAAATTACTAGGTCTATTATAATACTTACGCAGAGTTCCTTTAACGACAATTCTGATGAAACAGATTTAAAAACGGATATAGACGCTTATATAAAAAATATTAATGATGATAAATATTAAACAAAAAATCTATTTATACAGGTCTATGCTTTAAGTATACTTCCTAAGCTTGGAAGAGTGGCAAACATTAACGACAGGTATATCTAACTATAAGAACCTATAGCAGCAAAAAAATTTAGTGGCTGGACGGATGCCTTATATGGCTCAGAAGATGTATATGGAGCTATAAGAGATAAAAAATAAGCTTATTAGTAAAAGCAATAGGGGAAAACGTGTTATTGATGCTATGCACGCAAATTCTACAGATATAGCTTTGGTTTGGGATATCGCTATATTGGCAATGGTATTAATTGATATAGGAGTGATGAATCCAGAATATGTAGGGTTAGTATCTATGCCTACACCAGTTTTAGCATTTCACACAGGTAAACCACAATCAAGTAGTGTCCCGCCTCCTAATTTCGACTTACGCAAATATAAGTTACGCTGCTAATAAAGTTACCAAGATTATAAATCATAGTCGTAAATTTAAACTCTAATTTCATTACTTACATATAAAACCTTATTTTTTAAATTCTTTGATAGGTGCAGGCTAAGATAATAAAATTTAGGATATGAATTTTTGTATTTAGATTTAGCCACTACAATTACTAAAACACTTAAAACAAAAAGTATGAAAAAGTGCATTT
>WURS02008247.1:0-12478 GCA_011762765.2 Rhinocypha anisoptera | reverse complement strand
AATTGGACTCCACTATAATACGCCTACTTATGCCACTACTCCACCCCTAACACCCACTAAGTAGTGAAATAGTTATTCTGTCTGGCAATCGCTATCTGCGGTCATTTCCCCATCTTTGTTTTCGTCATTGGTTTTTTTTTCACGTGCCACTTAAATGAAATCATGAAGTCGAAGAAAAAACCCAACATTGACTTAAAACCATGTTCGAGAGAATAGAACTGAAAAATAAACCTCTGGGATTTGAACCCTGGACCTAGGGTTGGGAATCTTGTCTGCAACCACACTATCAGCCAAAACTAAATAACATTCCCAGTATTGAATGGATTAATTAATGAAATTATTTAAAAAATGCACACATTTGGTAGTTATCGGGATTCGGGACCTTTACTGACACGGCTTGTCAACTTCACAACTATTTTATTTTCTATGCTAAAATACAAGGGTGACTAGAAACTTAATAGTCAGAAAAGATTAAATATGATTACCGATACCGTTTACCAAAAGCAAATGGGAGGAGTTACGTCTTCAAAAACGAAATGCAGTACACTGCCCTAGCATCCGCCTCACGCTCTCCTTTAAATAATCGATTTTCGCTCGTTTACTAATAAACCTTTTTTTTCGACTTTACTAATCTTTCGTGTCGGTTTAAGCCTTAAACTCCTGACCACACGTCCATATGGTTCCTCGCAGTTTAGGGAATGTAAATTTAAGCGCTCGGTCTGGTGCCCTAACGGTCCTCATCCGTTTCTCCATCATCAGTCAACCCGAATAACTGGAGCGCATACTATTGCCCGCTTACATCCCTCCCGCAAATGTAAATGGTGCTTCAAATAAAATGCCCTGTTGTCCATTGTTTTACATGAATTCACGTTCAAACGAGATCCTTCAAAACTAACTACGCATATAGTTACTTTTTTCAAGTACCTACGTATTGAAATGTAATTTACTAATGTATGAATTAGAGAATCTTACGGTCTTAATAAAAACGCTTGAGAAATGAGCTTTAGATTTTAATCAGTGCTCACCACTTTATATAGCAACATGACGGGCTTTTCCCGCTCAGGAAAGGCTTTTTTTTCTTGGGCGAAAAGTAATTAATCGGATAAATATAACTCGTACTTAATATCAACTAAAATAAACTTTTCATAAAAATGAAAAAAAAACATTTAAAAAAGGAGTCACGTATTGTTTTCGCCGCAGAAAAATTTCACATTTTTTTACCTTTTCACGAATTGGACTTGAATATCCAAATGACTCAAACATTAATAGCTTGCTTAATTAGGGGTGTCAATTAATTCATAAAAACATAAATACCGACATTTTTAGAATGAATACAAGAGTCAATGAAAAGAGATAATAACTCCTAAGAGCATGAATATGAACGATCAACTTACAGCCAAATATAAAAGCAATCGAATGCGATAAGTCATTGAAGGAATCATATGGTTGTAAACACCATCGAATTGGAAGGATAAATGGGAAAATAATGTACAAAAAGGAAGATCCAACTTATTAGTCTTCAGCCTTAAGTTTGTTAGTTAGGTAGCAAACGAGTTTTTACCTAAAACTAAGCTAAGAAATTCAGATATCAAAGTAAGGAGTGGTGTCAATAGTGTCACTTTCCCCCAGGACTCATGCGGTTTCCCATGTAGATTTGGTGCACAGAAAATCACTCAGTTTAGTGTCTTTTGACCGGACCTTGTTCACCAACAGTCTCAATGCATTTTTTTTGCGGACGAAGACATTGACGACATTGAATTTAAATGTATTTCCACATCATTCCTTTACGTATTGGCATAGATAAATTCGTCTCGTGTATTTCGCTAGAAGACTTAACATCCAATATCTTTTGTAAACATGCGTCCTGAGCATTCTGCGTGATCCGACACAGTCTCAGGCAGAACTTTGTGGAACTCCATCGTGGAGTGGGTAAAGAAAGTAACATTGCTGTTTTCACATAAAATTTATTTGTAACGTTACGAAACAATGGTCTAAAAATACAAATAAATTTTCATGAGGAAACAGCAGTGTTACTTACTTTACCTCCAGTGTTCAGCTTTCTGTGAGAAAGCTGTGGTAGTGAAAAAATCTTAAGTAAAGATCCTCGACTCTAACTGGTGTAGCTAATAATAACCATAAACTGTAGTAAGCAGAAAGTAAGAAGTACCTGTGAATGCATTCAGCAACTCTTGTCGGATTTTTTATCTCCAGATGGTTCTCCCCATACACACATCCGTGCTTATGAATATCATATCCTGTTCGTTAATGTCAATTTCAATAATTTTTTTTCTTTTTCTTGTTAAGTTTCAATAAGTTTCAATGGGATATTTTTTCATTATTTATAAACTATTGTGAATTGTAGTAAACTAGTGAGTAGAGAATTTGAGTTTTACCGGGGCATCCAGGTTCAAGCCCTTGCGACGCCTCTGGACACCTCCAGCTAAACCCAAACAGAGTGATTTTCTGAATACCGCATCCTTTTGAGAAACCGCAGACGGCACAGGGAAAGAATTCCTGACATCCAGACATTAGGATACGGCCCCATCCTGATGTCTGAATTTTCACATGTCGATGGGCTTTATACTGAGTTCTATCCTCGTCTATCAAACTGACCTTACGGTTGAAAACCGTGCTCTGGTTTTATGAAACAATTAATTTTTCGTAATATTAGGTTTCAAATTAATCCCTTGATTTTTCCTTGCATTTATGCAAATATATACATCTATTTTAAGAAATCTATTTAAATTTTAAAATTGTTTTAAATATTAATTTTTAAAATTGTTTATTTTAAATTGAAATTAAAATCTATTTTACCTTAACTGGAAACTAGAACCAAGAATATGACCAATTAAACAAATAGAGGTTGTCACTTGAATGTATTTCCACAGAATAACAGGAAACAAGGCCGGTTTCGACGGTAATCGCAATCAGCAGTTGATAGCGATTGTCGTGGAATTGTTTCATTATGGAATTTCACCGGGTGACGGCTTCCTCAGTGAGATGATCACTATTTTTAGCAGTGCATGGATAAAGTTTCATGGAAAGGGATAATTCTTCATTAAGTCTTTCATAATGCATTCTTCCGTACAACATCTTTTACATTGAAACTTTACTAATCAACTCCTCGCAGTTTCTATTTCATTTTTGAAAACCATAATGAATTTCCAAAACCTTTTCCGCCTACTCTAGTCATTTCACCCATATTTATCCCTTCATGTACTTTATCTCCACAATTTTATCTTTTCATCTTAGTCGTTTCTTTTCATGTATCGACATCTCCTCTAATATGTACGTATCCATGTCTTTAAATTCTCTAATCCATGACTTGTGAATATAATTATGCATTCAGTAGCCCCCTTGCTTTTTAATATTATACTAATGCATCCAGTATCGTTCACAGGTTAATTGTTGACTTTGATTTAATCATGCGCTCATGCGTCGGCTTCGACATTTTAGTAGATGGGCCAAATGATTTTCATTCTTAATGATTAGATTCATCGCTTGAGATATTGAGGTGTGCTCGTAGTCAAAACAGGTGAGTGATGTAAAAATAAGCATTGAGCGCTCCAGGAATACATGAGTACGAAGTATTTTTATGGATTTAATCTATAAGAGTCAAGTTACAAAACATGTTTATGAGAGAAGATTTAATGGACTGAAAAGAAAAGCCACACTAGAGGATTCACGACAGAACGTGATCGAAGACAAGAAATACTTTAATTCTCAGCAGCCAAAAGACATGAATCAAATCAATATATACAACTAATAGATATGCAAGAAACATGCAGGAATAGCTCGATACTAACAAAAGTAGTCAAGAGTTCCGGTTGTGTTCACTTCAAAAGGAAAAATTGTCTAAGTACTAATGTTTTTGTCCCATTTTACCATGCTCTCGGAAATATATTATCTTACATAATAGCATAGAGTAAGGTATTACTCTATGATAGTACTGAATTATATTCTACAATGGAATTCAACTCATACAGTTAACTCATAATAAATAAGAAGAAGTTCAAGTGGACTTTTGGAATACTATTTTCGTAATTTAGTTAAATACGTTAAGATCTAGGCACCTAGACAAATCAGAACCAGCAATGTAATGTCAGTGGCTAAAATAATATTATATGCATTTACGTCTTTCCTCGTGTATAAGAGAATCACTGTCCATTTCCCGAGCAAAGAATTCCGTTTCTTGAACTCCGGGAGGCGACGGATCATTGGAGAACAAATTTTTATTTTACAATGAAAATTATTTTGTGATTTAAGACTCCTGAAAATCAATTTAAAATGGATTTTCGTGACGTCATAATTGCTCTATTAACTCTAAACCATATTAATAAAGAATTTCAGAACATTTTACAAGTTCAAAATACATCAGTTTGTTTTACTTTACTTCTTAAGTAGGTAGGCACATACCTTATTTTTCAGCAAAATGAAGATCTTCTATGTGGGTATCTTGAAAATAGAGACTCCTAATTATCCTACAGGGCCTTTATACGCATCATACTTGTCTTCCTTTAAAAACAGTTTCAAACTATTAGTAGAGTATTATTACGTTCATTCTTTATAAATATATTTAACTATAAAGAAATTGGCATAAAATATGAACACACAATTTCATAAAGTTCGACAACACGCATTCAAATTCAATTAGCATATAAAAGTATAATATTTTTCCTCAGGTATATGTATTGATTTTTTAGGGTACATCAATCAAGTATTGGAAATTGTTTTGATATTTAGATGAATGTGGTAACTGGTACATGCTAGTTCCTCTGCGTGATTAAAATACAGCAACGTAAATAGAATTGATAATGGTTCACCTTAGTATCTTTATGAAGAACACACATGGTGGTATATATATATAGCTAGCGTAAATTTAGTGTAGAAATTATTCTTTACGATATATAAAGTTTTTGTATCATAGTTATACAACACGTAGATTTGGTTAAATTGTACCCTACAATTTATTCACATATATTTAAAAGATTACGATTAATAATCCAAGTTAATTCACCACCAGAATTACCTGCAAGTACAGTTGTTTTTTCTTATTCAAAATCTGAAAACAACACTTTTAATGTTCAACATTAGACACGCTAATCAGTAAACAATTTTATATAAACCGCGTTTTGGTCCACGTTTCATTCCTACAATTCACATTAGCGATATATCGATTCGACATTCGACCTATCGCCATAAAAAAAAAACAAGGAAGATATTAAAATGCTTTTAAAATCTGCAAAAAAATTGTAAAAAACAAGAAAAATACTTCTGTAAAAAATGATATGTTAATTTTTACTTTTATTAATTTTTGCATTATATTAAATTTGTACAGATAACTTGAATTATATCCAACTCCCGCTTACAAACGTCACTTCCGGCACACAACCTTGAGCGGAAGTACAAATTTTAAGATTTCGTATGGAGTCAGTATCGTTTTGTTTATGTAATTTTCCAGGTAGGAATTTCAAACCATGAACGTGATATAAACAATCAGAAAGATTGCTGTTTAAAACATTGTATTTATGTACCAGTGATCGTTACAATGGAAGCTAATGCTATGAGTGTCTCCTCGCAGCCTAATATATTTGATGATAATGATGAAGACGAATGGTATTATGCTTCAATAGTGAGGCAGGTGTATTGGCATTGTATGAACGATTGACTGTACTTGTCTTATTTTTCTCAATTTATGAATGACTGAATTATGTCTTAGAACAGGTTTCATCAGCTGCAGATGTTCGATTTCGATTCACCCATTACTCACGTCGATTTATCTGAAAACGATCAAATATGTGTTGCTGGAAAAATAAGAGGTGATAAACAAGAAATTCAGGAATTCTCGCTACCCGAAAAGAATTCTTCATCTGCATTCGAATCAAACGATTTAAAAATGAAAACCGGAGGTTTCTCGACGAAACCTATATTCCAGGTAAGGATCAATTCATATTTTATGAGAAAGACAGTGAGGCGAGGACAAGTGTGTACGCATACGTGTCCCGAAATAAATATGATGAATGCGCTTATTACAAAGTACTAATATATTTTTTCCAAGAGTAAAATTAATTTAAAATTAAATATAGTTTAAACCATACACAATTGTGTATGGTTTTAAATTATGCATAATGTACATCATTGACTCTTAATTTTTTCCTGCAGATGA
The DNA here is from genome assembly GCA_011762765.2 of Rhinocypha anisoptera. NCBI lineage: Eukaryota > Metazoa > Arthropoda > Insecta > Odonata > Chlorocyphidae > Rhinocypha > Rhinocypha anisoptera. The sequence continues at coordinate 6,312 of WURS02008247.1, read as the reverse complement.
AATGTTTGAGAAACCAAAGGAAGCTTGTAACGTCTGAATGTTCATTAAATGGAATGTCTGTATATGAGCTGGGTTGTGAAAATTCTGGTAATTTTGCTTATGGTGCTTACATAACAGTGGTTCATTTTTTTGGCCCAGTGGTTCGTTTTTTTTACCTTTGCAGTCATAATTTATAGAATACAATATAGAAATTAATATATTTGTGAAAAAAATTCCTTTAAAATATTAACTATTGGCATACAAATTAAATTTTAATATTTGACAAATTTTGGTCTTATGGTGACTTAAGGGAGCAATTCAAAATATTATTTTTCCACTGTATCCCACCATCAAGAAATAGATTTTAGTATTGGATCATTTGTGAATCTGTGAATACTTGAAGAATGAACTGGCTGCAACTGATAATCTATGTTATTTGTAATCCAAGTTTAGGATGAATGACCAATAATGATGTCCTTCCCAAATCCATTTCACACAAACTTACTCTTCATTCTCATTCTTTTCTTCAAATTTCTGAGTTTTGTCAACCCACAGATCATGCAAAGCCATTTAAAACTCTTTATCTAATCCCATCCAGAAATCTCTCTTCAAGAGTTTTCTCTCTAGTTACAATTTCTTTGAAAATCAGTTGTTTTCCACACTTCCTTATGTAATTTGGCATAATTTCTAAGTAGCTACTAAAAATGCAACAAATTTATCCAGATCTAATTTATTTGAATGTAGATTTTACTACTCAACTGGTAATTTAGTCTTGCTACTGCCTCATAAATGTTTTATTTGTTACTGTGTATCATCACCCAGCAATGTATCACACAGAAAAAATGATCAGGTTGTTATTGTGCAAAGGTTTTGATCATACAATAATACAGTCCATTATGAATAGTTTATAGAAAATAATAGTGTCAGTGAAAAGAAAAGTCAAAGAAAATTGCTGCCTTACTTCATTCAGTATGTGTGAATACACTACATAAGTCATAATCAAACATAGATCTTTCAGTGAACGTCTTCCTATTTCCAATCAGTTACAAAAGAAGTTAAAAATGTAAAAACAAGAATGAAGGTACTTCTTTCACCTTTGCTATAGTTAGTGTAGATGCAACAACTCCCACAAGTGACACTCCCTTTTAAGAATAATAAAACGCAGCTTAAAACGCCAGGATCATTGCCTACAATATTGAACTTGACATGAACTGCCTGGTACTTATTGCACTCCATCAGGTGTTTTACCGTTAGAGGCAAGTCGTACTCATTGTAGTGAGGAGGAATTTTCTCCTCTGTTAGTAGATAAAAGTGAGTCAGGGTGCAATGCTCTATCCTCAAGCGTACAATGGTCACCTCCAACTCCTCCTGTTAGATGATGGCCACACTGAAACTACCACTTTCATAGTTTATTGTTATGTAAGGTTTGCCATGCTTCCCTCCCCTGCTCCAAGGCAATGTTTCAAAAATGACCCTCAGGTCTTCCGAAGGTACCAACATCAAATCTTATTGCCTCCTTTGCTGCTTTATTTGCCTCCTAATTTCCAGTCATTCCCACAAGTCCAGGAATCCATAAAAATAACACATTATTTCCTTTTCTATGAAAGGAGAGAAGACTATTCTGTATCTCCTGGGATAATGAATGCATGTGGGAAAAACTGGAATTAAGGGTGCTTTGAGAGTCATTGCAGATTACGAAGTAAATGTTACGGCCTTTTAATTCAGTCAGGGCCATCCTGACTGCATGAAGTTCCACTGTGTAGATGTCACAGTTAGGGCTAAGCCTCGAACTCAGGATTCCATGTAGGCCAGATGTGGCTGCCCAAGTGCAGGCAGTATCCGACTTCGACCCATCCGTATATGTGGGGGTTAAGTCAGAGTAGAATGACCTGAACAACTGCTTGTACTCTGAAGCAGTGGTGGTGTTAGGGTAAAAACAGTAGGCTGTAAGATAATCCATGGTGGAACATTTGAGCACCCAACAGGGAAAACATCCAGTATAGTGGAATTAACACCTGATAAAATCAATGGAACAAACACAAAATGGTCTTGTAACCCTTAGCTGCCCGTTAAAAATTTTTATAAAACAGGTGTTATAAATATTAATAAAGCGAGGGTGTGTTCTCATGGATAACACCTTTGCAGCATAATTGCATATTAAAATGATCCTACATACCACCAGTGGGTGCTCTCTAACACCAATATATATACTCAGAACGGGGCTGGTCCTGAATGCCCTGATGACTATAGACATTGCCCCAGTCTGGCATTGTGAACCGAAGTCAGTGGCTGCCAATATGACTCTCATACCAATTAGTAACGATAGGGCCGTAGTCCAGCCTGGAGCAGGTGAGCGAATAATACAATAAAGTCATGGTCATTAATTTACATCTAATAACCTTACATTGAGTTCAAAATCTTTACAGCCATTCATAGTTTATGTCACTAAGTGAAAAGTATAAAAATATTTTCATTTCAGGAAGAGGAAATATTTTAATCAGTATTTCAAGTCAGGAAAATTTCATGAAGAGAGAGATATATATATAGTACTGTCCATAATCCAACAAGTCTTCAACTCTAAAAGAAAAAAAATTCTTTTAGGATGGATTAATAATAATAATTAAGAATATTTAAATTGATAATTTACTCATATTACAATTTAATCGTATCCTACTGTAAGCAGTGGAAAATAAAAATCACATTGATGAGAAAATGCACATTGGTTTTTAGGTTCAAGATATCAAATGAAAAATTTCACCAATGATGAAAATCTAGAGTTCCCAAGCAAATAAATTTAATTAATGAGGGTCAATTTATACACGAGATTTGAACAAAATCATGTTTTTATGTGATAAATGCTATCATTACAGTTGTAATTGTAAAAATAGAAATTGTTTTTGCTCAAATAATTTACTTACCGTATGCTTTCATTTATTCAACAATTGGTAATTCCACACAAATTTAATTGCCTTTCAAACTGTTATTGTATGTGTTTCATTAACATCATCCTCTTTTTCTACTTCTGGTATTACTGATATGATTCTTCACATGCATACTGATTAAGTTACCATGTATTTAAAGTTTATTATCATAATGAATTTTAATGACCTGTTTATCTTCTAATTTCAGATTATATAAGGAAGGTGAGCGAATTCCCCTCCAACATTCTAAATCCAATGTTTGCTGTTTTCGGGAGGAGGATTGTCTTTGGGTCATCCTCTTCCAATATACACATGGCAGACCTTGAATTGAATAAGGTGGACCTCATCAGTCCATCAGATGCCTCAAAGGAATTCGAAACTGTGATATCCGATATCAGCATGTGGAGTGATAATTCTGTTGGTTATTGTGAATCTCAAACTGGAAAAGTGACACTTTTGGACACTAGATCCTTGGAGAGCAAATCTTTCTTTCCATGTCATCCCAAGATCCCAGACAAAAGTGATCCAAAACATTCATTTTGTGTGCAGGAAAATGGAAACCTCTTAGGAGTGCTATCTACACAGGGTCAAATTACCCTATTTGATGCAAGGGGAGGAGGGGCAACACCCATGTCTGAGACAGAAGTGAGTGTGGATTCGTTTTCAGAACACAGTGGCTCTCCTTTAATATTGTTTTCTCCCCACAGGGATGACATGTTCTCTGTTTCCAGTGTTGGTAGGGGGATCAATGTATACAAATTGGACGGAAATGCTACAAAACTAGTGTTTGCTTATGACGGACACAACCGTAAAAACACTGATATATTTATTCTGAACCACATGTGGTCTCCCACCCATGAAAAATTGTTGTACTCATCTGCAAATGATGGCTCATTTCACTGCTGGCAGTTTATAGAGAATAAGCCATCATGAATGTTATTCATAAACTCTGCTGAAATCATTGCTTGAAGAATGTCAGGTTCACATGGTTTAATCTGGTTGAAAAGATGACACCATGACCTTACCTTTAGTCTCTAAGTAGTTCAAACTTTCTCAGAGCTCTCTCTCTAAGGTAGTTGTGAGTAATCCATCAGCTATGAATGGTCTTCAACTGCTTTTTCTGCAGTCAGGAACCATTTTGTTGTTGTTGACTGTTAAAAATTATAATTTAATTTTGCTATTCAATATTAATTAAATCATAAAAGAATAGTTTGTTATTGTACTTATTTAAAGTATGCTTCTTAGTTACTTACGTGCTTATATTCTGCTAGCATCTTGGCCATGAAACTCAGCTGTCCATAATCTTAGGATTAAGCAATTCTCACAATTTCCACATCACTTAAAGTGAAAGTGGAAATTGCAAATGTTCCTTGATCCTAAGATTATGGATCATTTCCACCATATCTCACCTGACCCTATATTGTTCTCAGCAGCCCATATTTAATCATATGAAGCAAAGGAGAAGAGTTCTCATAATCTTTCACAATTATTAAATGGATAAAATCATCTTAAACCTTCTTTTACAAGAATTTCATTTCAAGAACAGTACTCAGTTATGTCGATTTTAAAATGTATTAACATTCCTAATTCAAAAAGCTCTATAGCACAAACTACCCAACAGAATAACTTATTATGTATATCACATTATAGATTAAAGAATAGTATTCTTTACTCAATAATGTGATATACATAATAAGTTATTCTGTTGGGTCGTTTGTGATATAGAGCTTTTTGAATTAGGAATGTTAATACATTTTAAAGTACATAGAGTAAAGAATAGTATTCTTTACTCTATGATCATATGAATGCCAATGACATATATCAACTGAAGAAATCAAGTAACCTGATAGCATCACCATCTACTGTCTAGGCTGACAACTTTATGACCAAAATCATATTGGAATGGGGCAGGGGAGGAAGTTCATACAAAGAAGGCAAGAAAAATGGACAGAAATATTAACAAATGACCTGATTTGAAGGGATCACATAAAAGTAGAATATATATATATATATACATATCTATGATCTTTTCCACATTATTGGAAAAACAGAATATTTCTGTGCTTGAAAACTGCCTCGATTCTGTACTGCGTGCTATTAATCTTGGTCCTGTTATTCTTCTGGGTGATTTCAATCTATCTATCTGCTGGGAGTCGCCAACCAATGGCTCTCCACTCACCCCCCAAATTGAATTCTTTCTTGAGCACGTCACAAGGTGCCTAGATCTCATCCCTTGGAGTGTCCTTACCTCGTTATCTCCTGAAGAGGCACAGGACTTCCTTTATTCTGTCCTTGAGAATGTCATAAAAGACTTTGTGTCCTTTGTTAAACCAAAGACGAGAAAATTTCCCTCTTGGTTCAAGTCGGACACTATCCACATCCTTGGAAACAAAAACTGTGCGTGGTACCGTCTCAAAACTTTTCCAAATGAATACACTCGTCGATCTTTCGCTGAATTACGCCGCTACTCTAAGATGCTCATCCATTGTGATTACGAGGACTATGCGCAGGGTCTATCTTCGGCTATCACCTCCAACCCCAAAAAATTTTGGTCATTTGTAAATCGCCGCCGTAATCGCCCACAAATTCCAGATACAATATCTTATGCGACCGCTAATGCCACAGGCCCTGACAGGCCGAACTTATTTCTAAATTTCTTTTCCGATTGCTTGGTGCCTTCTTCTACCCCCCCCCCCCAACAATGCTCACTCTCTCTTTCCTATTTGTAACCATTCTCTAACCAATATTCGGACTGATCCTCATGAAGTTTTTTAATACCTTTGTAGAATTCCCCTTCATCGTTCCTCCAGTGTCGACGGTCTTAGCCCTATATTCCTATGAAATTGTTCTTCCTCCCTCGCATTACCTTTAAGCCTATTTCTCAATCACTGCTTCTCTGCTGACACTTTTCCTTCCCATTGGAAAGTCGCTTATGTTATTCCCATTCATAAAACTGGCCTGAAAAATTATGTCACAAATTACCGTCCCATTTTTCTTCTTCCTGTTCTCTCTTCAGTTTGTGAGAGGATTATCCTTAATCGTATTTATTACTTCACATCCCCTTTTCTTTCTACCAACCAGCATGGTTTCCTTCCAGGTCACTCGTGCTTAACAAATTTAGCCGTCTTTCAGCAGCATGCCGTCGATTCCATCACAAATAAAGCACAGTTAGATTCCATCTTTCTTGATTTCACGAAAGCTTTTGACTCCCTTGACCACCCTCCTCCTTCATAAACTAAGTCACAGGTACGGCATCCATGGCAATTTTATAAAACTTTTATCCAGCTTTCTCAATAATAGAACCCAACGAGTACTACTGTCAGGTACTACATCCTGTTGGTCACCAGTAACATCTGGAGTCCCCCAAGGTAGCGTCCTGGGACCATATCTCTTCAATCTATACATAGACGAT
>WURS02008236.1:0-12478 GCA_011762765.2 Rhinocypha anisoptera | reverse complement strand
GGGTGGGAGGAGGGGGAGAGAGGGAAGGAGGGAAGGTGAGAGAGAGGGAGATAGAGGGATGGAATGAGAGGGAGGGAGAGAGATAGAGGGAGGGGAGGAGAGAGGGAAAGAGAGGGATGGAAGGAGAGAGAGAGAAGGAGAGAGAAGGGGAGGGAGGGGGAGGAGGGAAGGAGAGAGAGAAGAGAGGAGGGGTGGGAGGGGGAGAGAGAGAGAGATAGAGGGAGGGGAGGAAAGAGGGAGAGAGAGAGGGAAAGAGAGGGATGGAAGGAGAGAGAGAGAAGGATAGAGGAGGGGAGGGAGGGGGAGAGAGGGAGAGGAGGGAAGGAGAGAGAGAAGAAGAGAGAAGGGGGGGAGGGGAGAAAGGGAGAGAGAGAGAGAGAGAGGGAGGGGAGGAGAGAGGGAGAGAGAGAGGGAAAGAGAGGGATGGAAGGAGAGAGAGAAGGAGAGAGGAGGGGAGGGAGGGGGAGAGAGGGAGAGGGAGAGGGAGGAATAGGGAGGGAAGGATAGGGAGGGAAGGAGAGGGAGGAGTAGGGAAGGAGAGAGAGGGGAAGGGAAGGAGAGAGAGAGAGGGAGGGATGGAGAGCGAGGGAGAGAGAGAGAGCGAGAGAAAGAGGGAGGGAAGAGGAGAGAGGGAGTAGGGAGAGAGAAGGAGAGAGAGTGGGAGATTGGAAAGGAGAAAAAGAGAGCAGGAGAGAGAGAAGAGGGAGGAAGGTAGAGGGAGGAAGTAGAGAGAGGAAGTGGAGAGAGAGCGAGAGAGAGGAAGTAAGAGGGAGGGAGAGGGAGGGTGTGGGAGGGAGAGGGAGGAAGACGGAGGAGGAAAAGGGAGGGAGGGAGAGAGATGGACAGAGAGTGAAAGTTAGGAAAGGAGAAATAGAGTGGGGGGGAGAGATAAAGAGGGAGGGAGAGAGTAAACGTGTGAAATCGAAGGGTTGCGAGGGAACCGATGCCGAATGGTTGGCGGAGGAGAAGAGTGAGAGTGGGGTGGGGGTGCTGAGGGGAGCGGGCGATGAATGGGAAGAAAAACGGGAGGGCGGTGATGGGTGGTGGGGAAGGGAAGGTGGACGCGGCGAAGCGATAACACGACGTAAATAAGACTTTTCCTTTAAGCCGGCTTTACGCATCTAAGTCGAATTTTATGGATGTTCTCCGAAGTTCACCTGCAGGTGGAACTTCCATATGTAAACACTGGCTTCCATGGTAGTAGGTGTCGATACGAAACTTAACCTATACACGATCGACTTCCTTTTTGGTAAACATAGACGTTCTACTAATTTCTCTATGCAAATAGACGTTTGTGTATATGATCGATCTGAAGCGAGTTTGCCTCATACTTGCAGAAAACCTTTGATAATCGGAGAGAAAATGAGCAACGCACTTCGATTAAAGAGACGGAGAAGCTACCTGTGCCAGAGGGGAATATATGTCGCTTTATAAATGAATACAGCCAGCGTGATATCTTATGGAACTCATCGTGTCCATCACATTAGAGGATAAAAAGAAGCAACCGCCTTATTTTCCGTACGCGCTAACTCAACTCGGTTCGAAAATGAAATTTGTTGTCCCCATTTTCAGCGTTATAGTCACAGTTTTCCCGTGTCAAAAAGTCTCATTTGTAGTTAAAACTTTGAGGATTACGACACGTTTTGTAAAATTTTGATTTTTTTATTTAGTTTTTGAGGAAATAATCCCAAAGGTAATCGATTTCATCATTTTTGACATAAAATCGCAAATATCTCTCAAGGGAAAAATTTTTTCGAAAATCAGTGCTGTAATTTTATAAAAATAACAACATCTAGAATTTAAATATGTTTGTATTAACAACCCGCATTTTTTATAAGTTAATACTATTTCAGGATACACAAACAATAAAACTACTTATTCTAGCCATCCTCTAAAACCAAACCTTTAGATTTATTAAGAATGCGTTCGGGATAAACAATTGCAATATCTCATAAACAAATTAACCTTCTGAGTCAGATTTTAGCATCACGTTTAACTATAGTAGACGCTATATTATTCAATGATTTGAAATCTCTGCCTTAACGAATATTGATTTTGTAAACGATGGCTTATTTTACGGTTTTTTTGCAATTTTAAAATAAACTTATAATCCAATCTTCGCTTGCGCCCACTCATTTTGCAGATACTTTTAATATTTACAACTAATTTGTTCCGACTTTTCTCCTAAAATTAACCTTACATTTTTATACGAAACAAAAATTAAAAAAAACTAAATTTCTTAATTAAACGACGATTATAAACGAATGTACTTTCATTTTGGATACTTTTTTAACACCCTCATGCCTCAGGATTGAAGTTTCCGGTGAGATTGTGTTTTTGCCCAAACTCGGCTCATTTAAAACGCCTGGTTTAAAACAAAAAAAGGTCAAATTCAGTTTATAATAGTAATATAAAACCACATAGATATAGCATAATATGCTTTAACCCCTGGGCTGCGGGAGCCTTGTTTCTTTGTGACTGCTTTATGCGGGAGAAAACTGCGGTATTCTTTACTTCTATTACCGACAAAGGCTTATTAGGTGGCGGACCAGGGAGCAGCCTGTTGAGTAAATTTGAAAAAAAAACTCGCACGAGCCTTATTTCTTCTCAGGAAGCTGAAAACGTATATGAGAATTGATTATTTATTGAGTGCATGCAATGCATTCCTTTATTCTCGTATGGGATTGCACTTTGGGGCACGTCTCTGATATAAAACTTATAATTCTTACGCAAAATAAGACAGTACGTATATTGTGCAATGCAAGTCTAATGATCACTGCTGCCCTTTATTTAGGAAGCCGAAAATCTTGAGTCTATATTATACCATACTCTCTGCTTCACCTAAGAGAAAATCCGGAAATGTATGTGTTAAATGCCCCTTGGGTGTGAGGTACGTTGATCAACGTTTTGGCGTGCAATTGCGGTGAATACACTCATGTAAGTATGACCGCCGCTTTCGAACCCTGCCCAGACCCTTTCCAAATTTTATGGCCCTCCCATTCCGAAAAGGGTTCGAGCGGTCACACTTTCCTATTGTTCTGGAATAGGGCGCCCCTTTTGAAGTGCCATTTATGACGGTTCACGTCCCTTAGCCGAGTTTAAGAATGCATTCCATCCACCGAGTTATGGGAAATTTTATTCTGACCCGCCCTCGTCATTTCTCTTATTTGCCACAGAGCTTCAGTGGAATGCCGGTTATAAATGAAATCATTTACGTGCCGTTTAGTATCAAATTAATCAGATATTAACAAGGAAAATATATATGGAATTAATTTTTCGATGTATTCCTGCGTGAAATATTTTGACTGTCGTCAATCATATCGCCAATACCCTCCTGGAGGGAACTGGGCTACGCGGTCAACAAGGCTGTTCCCTGCAAAGATCGAAGGTTCAGGCGTGATGTGGTGAAATTTTAACATGTTGAGAAAATTAGTGAAATTTTCCACAAAAATATAGGTTTATTTCTACCAGGTTTCGATGTTACTACATCATCATCAGGATAAAAATGATCACATGCACGGAGATATTAGTTAGGGTAGCTAGTGTGTATAAGTATTACAGATTCAGGCTCAATATAGCGGAAGGAATATATAATGACAGAAGACGTAGCACTTTTCCACAAAATAAAGATTTTAATCCAAGTTTGAGTTGAACTGAGTCATCATCAGGTACAAGACAAAACCGAATTGTTACACATAATACATATGCATAGGAGGTAGGGGGGTTTAGAGGAACGGCAGGGAATATTGATGCTCACTTTTTTCCTCTACCCACCTTTTCCCCCTGTGTCTCTATATACTATGTGTGTTACATTTCGCTTTTATCTTGCATCTGATGAGGACTCAGTCGAAACGCGCGTCTGATTAAAATCATCTTTTGTGGAAAATTGCTTCATCTTCTTTCTCTAGTGTGCATATTTTATATTTATCTTGCATGTTTTTAAATTTAATATTGATTCACTTTGTCCTAACGTGATATGTACAATGTTTTTTCCATTCAAAATTTTTCACGTAATTAGTTTCTTTCAATGTGAATTACATATATATTACGTATATGCTTGCAGGAGTGCATGCCTGGTGATGGTCACACGCCCTTGCGATTGCCTGTAGGGTATTGCGTACACGAAGATTTAATCCCCTATCCGCCGTACAACGATTCACCATCCCCCTCTCCATCTCCCAGTGGAGGTGACCGCTCACCTAAGCAGCGAAGCAGGCCTGAGGTTGAAATAATGTGGTGAAACGTCACATGATGACTCTTTGGTGCCCGTTTTGGAGAAACAAAAGAACCGGGGGGAGAGGATGTTCATGGAGTCTTCTTCCATCCCTCGTTCGCCTCGCCTCTTACAAAAGGTCAACGCCCTCACCCCAGGTATTGTTCACCCTCCGCGGTTGAAGCTAGGTCACGTACGAGACAAATGATCAAATCTGCTACGGTATTGACGCCGCTGTGCAAACATTTCTCGAACGAATCGGAAAGAATGGCACAATAGGACGTTCGGAGGGCTTTGGAGCATAACTCAGGAAAAAAGCGCTTAGCGAAGAATGGACCTGCGCTTGGAAATAAGTATGACATGTATGACACATTCTTAAACACTGGGCTCCTTACCAGCCCAACGGATTTCCTGCTATCTCCTGGAATGCAACAATACGTGTGATTTTCTCACGGTAGAAGAGAAATTTGAAAACCGTCACTGGCATTTCAATTTGCAATTACAACATATATTATATATGTATATATAATTTATTTCTGTGGTAGAAATTTGACCATGTGTAAATTAACATGAATATACAGTGTACATAGCATAACTTATAACAAGTATTACGGATTCAGGCTTGATGTAGTGGAAGGAAGACATATTAAAAGAAGATGTAGCACTTTTCCACGAAATAAATATTTATTTTGTGGAAAAGTGATACACCTTCTTTTAATATAACTTACAACGGCCTAATATATATAATTTTAATTATCATCGAGCACAATAAATAGCAAACCGGATCATAAGTCAATAAACTGCAAGTGGCTTCTCAGGACCTGAGACAAAACATGAGATCTTCTTTTAGGCAAGTCTTAGTGCACGTCCATGATACTATGAGTGCAGGAACTAACAGTGAATTTTCTATAAGACTGAACATGACCATAGATTCACGAAATCATCAGATGGCTGCAACATCGTCACCTGATGAATTAGCCTTCGTACGAAACTGTGGTCGAAAAAAAATCATTCGGAAAATGCATATCCATTAAGGTGTACCAAGACATAAAGGAAAATTTTTTTTTTGAGAAATCAAATACGCATCCCCACTATTTTTTCTATTTGACCTTAATAACTCGCTTAGTAAATATTATTGCGATAGAATTTTGATAACTAGTTCCGACTCGTTGCCAAGCATTATAAATGATAAATTTTACTGAGTTAGTATGTGAGGATTGTAGATGTTAATTTATTTAGTAAATAAAACAAGCATAGTCCCAAATCGTGTTAAAATACTGTTAAACGTTTAAAAAATTATTCTTTAAATTTCATTTCAAAGTTTGCTTTCCGTAGTCAGGATAAATCTTCCAGTTTTCTTGTACGCAACGTAACGCAAATCGCTTTTGTTCCTCCTCAGCCGTGATTAAACCATGAAAGTTTTGCATCAACTTGGCCTCACTTTCAGCTGTGTCTCTCTCTGCCCTTAGCGTTGAAACCCTTCTGTCTTCTTGAAATTATCATTATTTGACCATATAGTATGACATTCGTGTCACCAAAGTTGTGATTTAAAAGGAAAACTAAAGAAATAACTTCTTTATTTACTTTTTTAACTTATATATAGCATATAGTGGACCGAAAAGTTCTTTTCTCGATGGGATGAAACGTTCACCATGAGTTGATAAATTCTCTTTAGTTAAATTTTCAACCAATTTAACTTAGATTTCTTGACCCAAATCATGGTAAAGCAGTGATTAGACAGACACTTTACCAATTAAATACCAAAAATGTTGACATATCTTCTGTAAAGCGCTTCTGAGATCCTTTAATAATTTTTTTGAAAGCCTGCATCGACTTCAAAAAGCACAAATCATGGTAAGGTGCAGCAGAAATACATTGGAGCCATGGCTTGAAGTAGGATGTCACGTTTAACTTCTAAAAGCGCTGCCTTATCCTTGTTCGTAATTGTTAATTGATCGATTAAGTTTAATATAAGGAATATTTTAGGGAATAAATTGCTTTAGCATGGTGAATGGCACCAATATGGATATAATCCATAATGGGAATAATTTTGTATTTTCGTGGTACATCTTTTGACTTTTTGACTTTGCATGGTACGTCGCGTTTTGCTACTTTTCTATGAATATGAATACACCTGATGTGATTATGTTTCTGGAAAATATATGGTAAATCATTTTTACCTGTTATGTGAAAGGTTTTTAAAGTCTCTAGATTTCATGCTGCTGCGGCCGGCATTGCTAAAATTAAGTTTCGAAATTTTAAAGATCGCGAATTTTACGGAAGCCAGATTCATATACATGAAAACACTGGAAACGTTGTGCTGTTGTCGCCACGGAAGGGAAGTCTACACATTCCGTGAACGAAAGGAGGGAGAGAGAGAGGGAGAGAAAGGTTGTAAAAATGAAAACAATAAACTCTCTCGGTTAGTTGACAGGATTACAAAGTTGTTGGTGTGAGGATAGAAGATAATTGGGGTCGAGGGTGATTTTCTGAAAGGATTATGATAATAATAGCAGGCCTGTAATGGCAAATATAAATGATCAGGGAGAAGGAGGGATGGGGTGGAAGGATTCTGTTCAGGTGAATTGACATGAGGCAAAGAATTAAGGAGATAAGGAGTCATCAAATTTGAGAGTGGGTGACCCCGTTCCTTCGGGAGAAGCAATCCTTGAATGAATACAAAGAGACAGAACTTGATACTCTGGTACAATGTGAAGTGAAGCAAGCAAACATGTGCCTGTGGTCTCGTCTACGTCTACGTAACACCCTGCAAGCGGCAGCAAGGGAGTGTGAAATGAAGATTTCAAGCAGATAATTTCATGAAAGTGGTAACATGCATTAAAATCCTCGTACCTCTAAGTAGGGTCATGTGACGTACTTAAAATCAGAGAGATTGTAGAACGGATAATTTTAAAATATCATTTTCATCTTGTACGATTAGAAATTAAAGTAAACGGATTCACGATGAGCTAATTTAGCTTAATTAGTGCGCATATTCCTGTTGACATGTCGTATGGATATTAAGTAACCTTAATTTATTAATTATATTATGTTACATAATATATGCAGGTAAGTAGTTTCTTTCTTGGTGAATACTTTAGAAAGCTTTCTCATGGGTATGCAAGCTTGGCTGGTGCTTTTAGTGCTTTTTACCCTTTTCCAGCTCTTTTCACTTGGAATATGCGAAAAATGCCAGGGCTTTTTCAGGCAATTTGTTGACTTACACATTCAAATATATATATACAATATATATTAATACACATTTATTAACGTGATCCTTTTTTATTTACACTCCAAACACTTAACCAAGTAAAATATTTTATTTGTGTTTTTTATCTCCTAAAAAAATTCATAAATAATTAATTATTTAATAAAATTGGGCGAAAGGTCAGCCGACTTTTTGTACATAACCCTAGGGACGATAAATCGGCCCGCTGGCACTAAAAGGGTTAACTCACCCCCGCCCCCCCCCTCCATAAACCCTGGAGACGGATAGCAGTTCGTGTCATAGGCTCCAGGAAGAATGACAATGGGGCATCCGTCAAAATATTCCACAGTTGAAACAATCATGATATTTTTACTCCGGAATTATGAAAGTTTCTCCTTCTTAAAATTTTCCGCCATGCCTTCGTCCTTGCGACATTAGAGATACAAAGTACTTCGAAAATACTATTCCTCCACCCGACTTTTTGGTCATTCATAACATACTGAAATCATTTACTGAAACCGCAGGACATTTCAGGGAGATCACTTCTGCGAAGAAGTCAAAAATATATTACGAAGCCCGTCATAATATGGTGGATCAGATCACGTACATAAAATCAGAGTGATAGTCAGTCGAACAGAAAAATATAAAGTCGTTTTTTCCACGCACAATTAAAGACCAAAATAAATATGACCACAAGCTCGGAGGTAATGTATTGCAAGCAAACTTCTTTTTCTACTTTGATTTGCAGCCCTGATCTGCACGCTGCTGAATGTTAATGATTCTGTTTCTATTTACATGATATTGGGCAGAGCAACGATGCCGTTACGAAGACACCAGCACCTCGAAGAAGAGGAAGAGCCTCCTCTTCTCGCCGAGAGTGCTCCTTCGACTTCTTTTCTTTTCTTCCCTAGGGAGGGTGCGCGCCGCGGGAGCGTGTTTCCTTGTCTTTCTCTCTCTCGACGACGTAACAACACACCCTCACACGACAAAGGCGGCGGCGGAGTGTGGGGGGGGGGGGGAATAAGAAGTTGAGGGATATCCCCCCCATCCTACCACACCCCACGACATCACGACGGATACACGGATATTCCGGGCACTTAAGTCTTAAAAAGAAAGGGGCCCACACGCAACAAAACATGGCTGTTGCCATTACACCTGTCTGCTCTCGCGGTCAGTCGAGTGCTAATAAAAGTCCCCCACCTGCGCGCCGCCTTGCTTCGCTTTTTTCTTTCGTGAGGGTCAGAATTACCAGTGCGCGGTACCGGATTTCACTGCGTAGATTGGGCGGAACGTTTGCAATCCAAGGATGGGGTGTGCGGTACTTCTACGTATTACCCTGTAAACCTTCGCGACGGCGTATGATGGAGTGGGGGTGAGTCACCCACCCACATGCACTCCCAAAGGTAAATGTTAGGTGTCTTATATTGCACACAGAAGGAAGCCACTCGCACGCAAAAATATAATAGCAGAACGTCACCCACCTGATGCGGGATGATGTCAGACCGCTCACAACAAACATGCACGAAGTCAACTACAAATGCCGTCTTAAAAAGCATGGTCAACACAGGAACTTCCCCCCTTCGGAGAGACTTTTAATTTGGCGTACCATGGCACCGCGTGTGCGAAATATTTATCTTTTCACCTTTTTTTATTTCTGTTACCAACATCTCCTGGTATTTTAGCGCAGTACCATGCATGACTAACTTCCTCACCTGTGGCTAGAATGAGGGGTCGACCCTAATGAGGCTGGGGGGAGGTAGGGACGAAATAAAGGCCATTGTCGCAGCTAGGTCAACATGTGGGGTCTATGTGAACGGGAGTTAATGTAACTACGGTGAGTCGCAGTGTGGTAACAGTTCAACGGCTTAAAAAGTAAAGAAACGATTTTTAAAAATCCGAATACCTGCTCAATGAAATCGCAGCGCGTATCATCAGAGGACTATTAGATATTTTGCTTTTCCGCTTGCACTAATGCAATACGATGAAAAGATGTTCCGGTATCGTCAAGAAGTGGATACTTTTCTTTTTGGCGCTTGACTAAATGAGAATTATTGCCTCAAATGGTGTACGTTTATTTAAAACACCACGCAATATCTACACGCAGAGTCTATGATCGTAGCGAAAAATATAAATTTATTTACTTGTTTGTAAATTTCAAGGTTGATACTTTATCAAACTTTCCCAGTATGGAAGAGGAGTCTCAAAAAGGGACGCCTTAAACTGTTTTTTTAAAATTCATTTTTCTCATGAGGCCTTCCTGCGTCCATTCTGCGAACAATTATAACTTCTAAAACTCTAATCGGAATGAAAACACTAGGTTAAATTCCACAAAATGTATTTTAACAAACTACCGTTTTCGAACTCACCAGATCATTCTCAAGTAGTATGCCTATTGAGAATGGCCTGGTGAGGTCAAAACCGCTAGAGTTTCGTTACAATACATTATATGGAATTAAACCTAGTGTTTTCGTTTCTATTATGTCAATATTCCTCCAAGATACCTCTCCTATAATTGATTTTATTCTAAAACTTTTTCAATGCAGAGAATTGTATCGAATGAATGTACTTATGCATCAGAAAGGTTTGATAAGACAAAGGAAAAAACGAAAGGACAAACGAAAAACAAAGGAAATTTTATGCTGCCATCATAATACCACTGCAATTGCATCAACACATGTTACACGCAACAACTAAAATATGCTATTTTCCAGAAAATCCTGATGTACCGGAAAAGTTTTTAATGGACAGCATTTCGATTCTGCTTACCATTTGCGTGTGCATGTTAGTCATCGCCTTGATTTTTCCAATCAAAATATCTTAAAGTAAAATAGAGCTATTTCTGTCAATTCTGTCGTCATATATTATAGCACCGACAAATATTAATGTGAAAAATGAAGTGATTATTTCATTTTTACATTAGTTAACCTACCGGTTAGAGATAGTCTTTGTTCGATCCCAAAAAAGTGGAGCACAGCATTTTAAACTCCTCAAGAACTTCTCTAGGCTTCGAGGTCTTCATTGTTTCCTCCATCTTAACAAATCTTCGTACTCTTCGCCCGCCGGGTTAAACTAGTGGGCAGAGTGTCCATCTGCTAACCCAAATATCGCGGGTTAGAGTACCGCTTCGTGAATGGGTGTTTTTAAAACTGTCATTGTTCAAAAGGCTAAATGTAAGAGAGGAACATGAGGTCCTAATTTCGCCTGACTGAATAAAGACAACATAATTATTTTTATTACTACTCTTGTGCAACCCTAAAATACCTTTCTCTATGTCTCTGTTTGCATAAAAAGATCCATATGTAAATAAAATCATTTAACTGTCTATGGATTATCAACATCTATATCATCTACATAATACCCTGCAAGCCGCCACAAGGGCGTGTGGAAGGGGGTGAGCCACCACCGTACATTCACATGCACTCTCAATGCACATGATATAAGTCATGCATTTCACAAAAAAAAAAGAAACCATCGTGCAAAACACTAATACGAGAACTACAAAGCAACAACAAGCATAACAAGCATGCACAACAACTAAAAACTGTCCTTACTAAGTGCAAGGTCAAGACGAGGAACTACATTGTAAATACAAGCAAGAAAATATACATATATACACTAACTATCCTGATTACTAACTCCGGACATGTGATTATATTTATTGTGATCTCTAATTCATCTGTCTTTGCAGGTCATCAGGCACTATTCCTCCTCTAGTCATTCCTCACCTCTTTTCTATGCACTCAAACTTTACAACATGACAGCAATTTCATAAATTCATTATCCCAGAAAAAGCTTACTTTTTAATGGAATTATTTCATGGCAATTGAAATGAAAGTGCCATTTATTGTAAGCTACTATGAATAGAAATTAGAATACATTACTCCTATAGTGCGAAATTAAAAATGCGCGTGGAATAATAATTGCCGAAATCTTATTACGCTACACACAGGGAAAGTTATCTAGTGTGTCATCGGTCGAAACGTTCTCATTTTCATTACAGGTCTCTTTCCGTCTCTTTCTTCCGCTTATCATTTGTTTTTTGTGATTGCGTGTTATTCCAAATATTTCTCAAAAAGTCGACGCCTTCTCGATCGAGTATTAGAGAGCGATTTCACGGAGATGTCGAGGGCTCGAAGATGCCGTCACTTCAGAGTAAAAGAATCCTCGGAATCTTTGAAAAACTTTTTCGTAATTAAGATCCTTCAGCAAGGATCGCCTTTCCTGTGCCTTTGCGCCCTGACGTAAATACATTCGAAGGAGGGATTGTAAATTTTGTACGGCGGAGACCGATCGATAGCTGTGGTTATAAAGGGAAACTCTTGGTAGCTATAGTCGTCGAGACGTTCAAGAGTGAGTCGGCGATTTAGCTAAAAGGAGAGGAGAGGGTAGGGGGAGGAGGAAGGGTCTGAGTCGCCCGGAATTTTAATTATATTGCGTTCGGCGGAAGCGGCATGAGGTGTGGGTTGGTGGAAAAGGGTGATTCGTCTCCGGTTTTACATTATTTTTAAAATTTTAGAGTGGTTGGTTTCCGTCCAAAGTCGATGCCAGAACCAAAATATACACACAGTGGCTTCTTTCTACCGTGATAAAACACGCGGGGACGAAAAGTGTGGACCTCCCTTGTCTAAGCATTCGAATCCCTTTTCCAATATTCGTCATTTATCATCGGTGCAATTTCACCCTGCTGTTCGCCTGCATTTCGGATTTGTAGTGTTCAGTCGTGGAAGGGATTGCTTCCTGACGGGCTATGCATACACGGAAGTTCTCTCCGTAATGCAACTGGAATTAAATAACTGCCGTAAACTTTGGAAATAATCCACTCCATACGAATCCAGACAGCAGTGGACTTGGAAAACCACGTTGTATCAGACGAAACCCTGAAAAGGGGTTGCACCACCTGTATATTTGAAAAAGTGCGTGGCGATGAACTTTTGGAGGAAGTCCAGTACACCAGAAAAATTTCACAACCTTAAAAAAACGAATTTAACAAACGTAGAGTGTACGAAATATTTAGGTGTAACGATAACTAAAGATCTTTCATGGGGAAAACATGTTCG
>WURS02008226.1:0-12478 GCA_011762765.2 Rhinocypha anisoptera | reverse complement strand
GTGAGTGTCCTTTTTGTTTGTGTCTTTCTATGTATTATCATCTATGTTTATGTATGTGCCAAATATATATATATATACAAAAGAACACAAAAAACATAGTCAAGGAGATAAAATAGACTCACTTTTTTAAATTTTTTGGTGGCTGCTGAACCACATTCCTCAGATAGGAAGACGAAACAAATCAGTTTCGTCTTCCTATCTGAGGAAGGTGGTTCAGCAATCACCGAAAATTTAAAATAGTGAGTCTTTTAATTTCTGTGCCTATGTTTTTTTTTGTTCTTTTGTGTGTGACAATCATCTTCTCATTTGAGTCAACTCATGACGCTATTTATTGTTATTTATATATATACATACACATATATATATATATATATATATTTATTTATAGAGCGAGAGAGAGAGGCTGATATCCATAACTTCAATTACTTATTACTTAAATTTATAAGTTTTTAATATAATTACACCAACTTTATATTTGGAAAATATTTACTCAAAATAGTACTTTTTCTAAAAGTGGATATTGTTCTACTAATCGTCTTGTTTTTTAAGAAAGTTCAGCAGTTAAGCAAAATACAACTGAAACACCGACAGCGCCTGAAAAATGAAGAAACTCTTAGGATATGGTATCCTATTAAGATACCAATTAGTCTTGGTATCTTAATAGGATACCAAGACTAATTTTTCACGGTTTTTTGGAGTAGCACATATATAATATTTTCGAAAATTTTCAGAACTATGCCGAATTTTTTCGCATTAATTCGTCATGATTCAATTAAGAGATCACCTTACCAGGGTTTCCAATACTGAGAACTAAATTTTTTTAAGATATTCCTAGATAAATTCTCCAGGATTTGATTCAAGAATGAAGTAATGAAAAGTAAAAGATGACTTCATGGCTCAGTGACCATGTGAATGCTTTCGGCTTATAACGAGGACTGAGGGAATGAAAGACGCACAAACCTGGATATAAAATCTTACAACTACGCCATTTGAATACGCATCCCAATGAGTACTGAAGAAATGAACGCATAAATTTAAATAAGTGCAAAAATATTGACTTATCATTGTGCTCCTTGTCTCAATTGCTGAATTTATAAGTGACCACATTTTTACCTCAGAAAATAGTATGGGAATAAATATTTACTGCAAAAGGTCACGGATCAAATACATGCCAAAATAGATTGACCATAAAAGACTTCAACAACATATTATACGTATATCATCATATATAATAAACGGCACAAAGAATGTCCAAGTACATCAATTGTTAATAAATAATATCAAATCATTCAACACCTTTTTGAAATCGCCATATTACTGGGTAATATCCCGAGTTAGAAATAGGCGATTTCAAGAGAAAAATCTATCCAATTCGCATCATGTGCATCGATTTGAATCGGAATCGTACCTGAATCGAAATCATAACGGAATCGGAACTGAATCGTTTCTGAAATGAAACGAATCGAATCAGAATTGAATCACAATAATCGATTCAAATAAATCGGGAGTCGTATCAAAATAATCGATTTCCGAGCGAATCGAATCGTAATCGGCCATCTTATTTCGAGTCAATGAAATGTTTCCATGAAATATAAGGGTCAGTTTTAAAAAAACATTATCGGCATTATCGAATTGAATTTCTTTAGCTCTGAGATGTTACACGAATATGTGAATTCGGTTTTGATCTCGCACAAACCTTAGAAAAAATATATTTCCAGTCATATTTAGCTAGTAGTTAGCGAAACTCTCCTAACAGCTGTCGCAAAGCCAGGGAGAGGAAAATATGGCCTATCGAACAGTTTCCCGAATTCTCAGCATTTATTCACTTTCCCTTCCTCGCATCCTGTTCCATTCTCCTTTTGATGCTAACGACATGGTCCCAAGGGGCGCACACCCATAAAAGGGACGTCGGTCATGAGCGCTTTTCCGGTTCCTCAGAAGTCTCACTATAGATCGCTGGCTTCTGTGTCCGTCGGAGACTAATAAGGGAATTTTTACTATTGCCGTCGTTTTCCATTAACGGAAGGAAGAAAATTCGTTAAGATTTCACTACTTTTCCTGTCCTATCGTTAAGTTTCAATCGCTGACGACGATTTGTGTGAATAGGACACCTTACGATTTGTGTGAATTCCACCTCACAGAGTGAAAGCGAGCATGCACTGATGAAGAATGGCCAAAAGGTCGTGGAATGCATGAGGTGTAATAAATAGATTCTCTAACATGGGTTTCTTTGGAAAGTTAGAAGAAAATTCTTCACGAATAACTAAAGACAAAATACTTTTAAATAAGTATGTTAATTAACAAAAAAACACTTTTTTTAAACTGACTAAAAGTATGTAGTAAATTCTCCTATCCTCGTACAGATTTATAACCCCATACGAATTGTCCTGAAAATTTGTATTTGTGAATTTTAATAGTTTTGAAAAGAATTGTAAAATTTAAAACGAAGAATATGGGGTGCATGAAATGTATAATTGATGAATGAATAGTTCGTTCACCTAAGTCACTATCAATTTTATTGATAGTCACTGCAAATGACATGATTTGAGGTGTGTTTTCTCAACGACAGAAGCTCCCTACACTCCCTACTACTATCTATATATACCCAATGTTTTTCGTTTTGCCTTTTTCCTGTATTTCCGAAACTATTAAAATTCATAATCACAAATTTTCAGGACAATCTGTATGGAATAATAAATCTGTATAAGGATAGGAGATATTAATTCATGCTTTTCAGTCCGTTTTAAAAACGTGATTCTTAAGTTTTTTTAAATTAACATAATTATTAATTATGTGTTTCTGCTTATAAAAAACTGCATTACTTGTGCGAGATATTCTTTAAAAATTGATGCCTAAATAATTTTAAATACAAGTAAATATTCACATATACATACAAATAGTAACAAAAAAGCATAGGTGTGGCGATAGAAATAACTAAAGCATGTGGCGGAGAGAGAGGTACATGTTGGATATTTTGATGGCGTAACCACCTTCAACTGTTAAAAAAGAAACATGTCCAGTTAATAGATAAACAGTTAATAGTAACCTTACTGGACACAATTAATTTTTACCTCTACAGAACTGAATAGGAATTGACCAACAGATGAACCGCTCAGCAGAGCTGCAACACATAATTATTATTTGAAGGTTAAATTGATTTTTTTAATTGCCAGTAAAAAAAAGATGGAGCCTTAATATTATCCTGCGTAATAAATGTGCTTGAGAGGATAACTAACGACACAACTAACAATAATATCCCGACAAAATTACGGTATCTTCGCATCGTCGACCACTATATTTGGGCAAAAACCAGCAAAGAAATTAACAATAAAATATAAGCATGAGAATATTCAAGAACCAGGATTAGAAATTGAAATTAATGTATGTTGTAAACAGCTACATTAAAAAGGATACCTCAGAAACTCGAACTCACACACAGCTCGTTGTTGCAGAATTTTACTCTACACACTAGGCTAACTTTCTAAGATGCACACGGAACGAATTTACTCTTAGCTTGCCCGCTTGGAATACTAACTTGCGTGAATCCAGGCTACGGGAAAGATAGCATAGACTCGCACATCTCTATTTTATCTCTAGATACACGGTAAAAAAAATCATCAGATTCATGACCCAGGACTATGACCACTTGTTGTGGGAAAAACGTAAAACCAACATTCGAAATCGACCAACTTACATAAAATTCACAGAATTAACCAGAACGTAATCAATGATATGCATTATGATAGGTTGCAATGGGAAGAGTTTCGATAAATTCATTTGTTCCGTCAATGACACCTTATAATGGATATTGATTCCTAACTAAGGAAAGTAACGAATGGATTTATGGGAAAACTTGGATTGGATAAAAGGCCACTGCTTTTTGCATAATTGTATTTATTAAAAATTTCTACTTACCATCTGTGGAACCGGGAGTATCATTATCAGTAGTAGTTTGCTTATAATATTCCTCTATCGGATTCAAGATTTTGGATTCTGAAATGGCCGAAACATAGGACCAAATCTTACTCATTATATTTAAAGAAGCACTAACTACCGTTAATTTAAGGAGTCCCACTTTGACGTAGATAGATACCGTTATTAATTACCCTACCTTATGCATTCTTGTACACTGCTTTCAATCAGGTAGGTGGATGATTTTCTGGTGTTGATTTGAGTGTCGCCGAAGGAATTTTCAACACCATCAAAGTATTCTTTGTTAGCCGTTAAAGCACATGGATTTATCTACCGGTTAGTGACTCCAATTTGGATCTTTACTTTAGTCCAAAATGTTACTTGTAGAGGCTTTTCTTCACGCAAAAATAACACAATTACATTTTTCGATTAGCAGCATCTCGCGAACTCTAGCGGTTGCCATGCACTACCGTAAACAACCACCTTCTGATCACATGACGGCGGTAGCCAATAGGATATCACTGTGTAAATCTTAAAATATACGTAGGTATGATCTCAAACCGCATGGCTGTTCGACAAGTCTTTGACGGAATTCAAATAAAGTTTAAAGTTTGAGTAAATTCTTTATTGGTAATTGGAGACTTATTTAAAAATTGGATGGCTGAAAAGAAGGGAAGATATGACAATATTGAGTGTAAACAAAAGTCTTATGTTAATATCGTCCCTTGCTATAATAAAGTGTAGCCAAATTTCCGAAAGTCTATCATCCAAAAGTGACCTTATATTTTCACCCCCTACTGACCTTCGGTCAATGAAACAAAGTGACCTAACTTTGCACTTTGTTTACGGAGATGGAAAATGAGATATACCTACTACGCAAGCAGCCGATTACACGTTTCAACAATTATTATGCTCCTGGAGAAGTGGGGGAAAATTACGGATCACCTTTATTATCATGTAATCGCTTATACAGCTGCACAGATATAGCACTGTGAATATATTTTTCCTCCTCTAGTTAACGCTTGTACAAAGTATGATACGCAAGTGTGAATGGCAGTCTACCGTCCGACAGGTTACACAACCACAGGTGTCTGCATTTGTGAACACCGGCAGGTGGTGACCCTAGCGGCAGCCCCGAAAAACCTGTACCGGTAGAACAACACGGCAAAGTGAATATTTCTGACACCACGCCTTATTTTCGTAACCGATAACATGATTTGTGTATGTGCTTATGCTGCGATGTGAAAATAAATAATTTGGTCAAAATATAGGAAATTATTTCGTTTAATAGCAATTCATTCCTAGCCAGGTTTACGAATATAGTGGCAATAATATTTCTCAAATATATCTGAGCACTAGGCTTTTTATTCAAGAGTGTTAAAATGAAAACGATATATTGCACTCGATGAAGTCAAGGGATTAACACAATTGAATTATTTTTTACTCATCTCAATTATTATACACTCATCTGTCCCAGTGGTCTTCTATTGTAGGAAAGTCATGAAAGGTCACATTCATGGAATAACATATTGAAAACAAACGAAGAATAGTTTAACACCAAACTAATGCTTATTCAACAAAAAGTACTGGATAAGACCATTTACTTTTCACCATATCAGGTCCTGCGGATTGAGTTGCGCCCAAATTTAATAAAAATATTTTAATATTTGTGCACATGTTCAGTTAATAGCTATAAGGAGTAAATTAAGCGATAGCATAGTATAATTGACTGC
This sequence comes from Rhinocypha anisoptera, assembly GCA_011762765.2. Classification (NCBI taxonomy): domain Eukaryota; kingdom Metazoa; phylum Arthropoda; class Insecta; order Odonata; family Chlorocyphidae; genus Rhinocypha; species Rhinocypha anisoptera. The sequence goes on along the minus strand of WURS02008226.1, from coordinate 6,833 downwards.
CATATGTTTTGTAATCGCAGACTTTTATAACTGATGAATAATGCATATTATTATTTCTAGGTACTTCACTGAAATTACTGGTATCGCAGTATTGCACGAAAAAAGATTTATTTCGTCCTATTAGTTCTAGGTAATCACTATGGATGGCGCAAGAAGTACTAAGTTACGTATTACAAACAGTTGGTGTTGTTTGGTGTCAGAAAACTAGTGCTCCGGCTGTATGGATATGTACCGGTGTTTTGAAGTTAAATCAACCCTCATTGTTAGAGAGAATTAAGAAGTAATTAGTGTTCTAGAAGAGTGAAGCAGATATTAGTGTCCATGCATTGCATTCTACTTATATTCAGATTTCAAGATGTACCTGGAATTTGTACAATCGGATACACCAGTGAGGCAAATTATTAACACAGCAATGCTTGCTACATTTGGGAATTGGATTCTGGCAGAAGGTAAGTCATCGCCCACTGTGATTTGCTTATTACTGATCATGTCAGACAAATCAGCATTACAAATCTGCTTCCATGATTTATCTTGGTTACGGAACTGCAATTAATTTCTAGCGGTACCTATGGATAGTTGCATCAATGTTGTAGGTACGCGAAAGTTACTCTGTTTAATTAAGTTTATTATAATGATTTTGGTGTATTACCACGTAGTATATAGTTCACATTAGACACATTGTATAATTCCAATTAGGTCACTTCACAACAATCCTAATTCATAATACTCATGTTATATTGTCCAACATTTTTCTTTCGTTATAAATTACGATATTTGATAGGGACCTAATATCTCAATAGAGAGCATGTGTCACATTCAATGCACGTAAATGTTAGTTAGTTTAGCTCTACTGCAAAATTAAGTGTGAGGCCCTAGAATTTAATTGTATCTAAGGAAAAATAGTTTTGGGTATTTAGGAAGGAAAATTTCAGTCAGGATAAATACGTTTTAAGTGAAAAAGATTAATTAACATGGCAGCCATCTTCAACTATCCACTGAAATATGTTGTCTGTTCTCATGTTACATACACTAGTTTGGTTAAGAGTTATAAACTCATTTTCAAAGATAACAAGTTAAATTAAATATTTTGGATGGACAGCATCCAATAATTATTATAAGAAGCTATAAAATGATTTTAATTCGCATACGTTTTACGAGTCCGATAAAATCGCAGGTAGGTACTACAAAGATTAAGCTCGTCTGAACTGCAACGATGAACGCTCAAGCTTCTTAATAACTAGCCTGAAAGATCTCTTTATTTCACAGAGACCCTTTAAAGTAAATATGTTTCTATTCTCCAATTTATTTTTTTTGTACCGTGCCCAGTTGTCTCAATTCGTAAATAGATTAAATTAAAAACAATAATTCATAATTTCTTTTTATCACATTGCATAATTACAGTTACTAATTGGGGAAAATCCGCGTAAATAACAAATTAACAGCTAATTGTGACAAGGAATAGAGGGTATAACTTATCATGTAGCCAATTGCAGTTAAATAATTGTCATAAGGGACATTTTTGTCAATCAAATGTTCATAGATGGGAGAACCGTGAGCTAAAATGAATCTACCATTTAAAATTCAATTTTGTACTTTCTTCTTCCGTGGAATCAGTTACCTTGTCCCTATTCGTGTTTGTGTGATTTTATGCTATCTAACTGTATATTGGACTTCGTCGCCAGTTCTATCCGCAGGTTTGTGCGGCCATTCACCATCTTGTCTCCAAATCGTACCTTTGTACTAAATGCTAATATTTTCTGATCCGGCTAACCAAAAAGTCGCGGGTTCGAGTTCGCCCTATGACATGGCTGTTGTTTGTCCAAATGGGCTATTTCTTCGAGTGTACAGACGTGATAAATTACCATAGCCCTGTAAACAATAATAATATACTACCTTGATCTTTCATCCTGTTCGATCGAAATGAATAATCAGACTTGGATTGTGCTATTACGTCATGCTCTTTATGTCACATGCATTGATTTGTAGGTCAGTTTGCAGATTTAAATTCTTTTGGTACGAGATTGATCTCGAAAAGAATATAACTAAGGATTTATACTTTCCATGTCGTTTATCCCCTAAAAGATAATTCTAAGGAAGTCTACCTGTACAAGCATTTTAAATGCGGATGGTGGCTGAGAGATGTGAAATGGGAGATTTCTACGGAATATGAGAGAAAGGGCGAAACTCCATCTTGCCGTCGTGAACTTATTTTAGAATGTGGAGAACCCATCATTTGACTTTAACTTTTCCAGTCATTCATTCGGATCGGAGCTCTTAGTCGTCAGATACATTTTTCGTTTATGTTTTCCAGTTGTAACAGCTGAAAAGTGTCACTCATCAACGGTCATTAACGTAGGGTACACATTAAATATCACACAAAGTATCCATCTGTTGTTCGAGACCATTCCGATATCCTCGGAAGCTGACATTTTCGTCGAGGTTTCCTGCGAATATTTTCCAACATGAAATGCAAAAATGAAATAATTTTTTTAAATGTTTTTTGAATTGTTAAAAGTTTTCCAAGTCAAGACGGAAAATCAGTTGCGGCTTGTTTTTCTCTTTATATTTATCAATATCTGATTTACCCAATTAACTCATACGATCGGTTCATTGAGCGACTTTCCTGCCTTTTCGGTGCTATGAAATGTGGGCATATTTTCTACATTACGATTGTTGTCTCTCATCACTTTAGTCCCTCAGAAATCCGAACTGAGCTGTCCGACCCGTGGGAGTACACGCTATTGACGCGTCCGACAGGGGCATCGAAGAGATGCCTGGCTTTCCTCCAGCCTCGTGAATATCTCTGCCCTTTCACCCTCCGCCATGTTACAGGTGTCTTCATCAGGACGCGCCGTCATCGATTTATTTCCTCTTTTCTCTTATTACTCCTCCTATGGTACTTTCCTACCCCTCCTATTTCATTCCTTTTTTCATACTCCAATCCGTATTCACTAAAGAGGGGGAGCAGTCGACTCTCTGAATTGTAAATCTACCCGTCTTGTCTTGAGAATCTGCGTTTAAAGCTGTTTAAATAGCTGTATCTGTTCGGCATAGTTGGTCATGGAAACTACGTCGAGCCACCCAAAAAAGGTAATGTGTGGAAAAGTCCCCCATGTCCTGTATCCCGCCTCACGTGTAATTCCGTGCTTGGTACCGGAGTCATCTTTCGGGGGATCAATCATCGTCCTTGAGGATAAGCGAGGGCTTCGGCCGGGGACTAGGATCCCCGATCTACAGATTAAATAGGGTAGTTTCATACATCTAAGTACATTGAATTTAATTATTGATACGTGTTGAACTATTTAAATGTGTTTTCCACGCAAATTACGGAGAGGGAGAAAGCTTCCATTGCTAGAGATGTGTGTGTTTATTTTTAAGTTAATTTGAAAATGCCATGTTATTCGCGGTAACCCGGTAACCATGTTGATGACCTAGTAGGTAGCGAAATTCTTTTAGTGTGCATTGAAGTTACGGATGCTACCTTTGTTTACAGGTTATAAGACATTTTTCAAAGAGTCAAATATACCTTAAAGTGTCTTTAACATCTGAATTTGTTAGAGAAACTCCGGGAAATCTTCTAAATGTGACGAAGGTGTTGGCTTTTTTCAAAGATGTGTGGTTTAGTGCAAGTGAAATAAGTCCTTCTTTCTTTGTGGTAGTCAAAATATATTAAACTACATTTGGTTTAACCACTAATTTTCAGCCATTAATCTTATATCTTATGAAATGTTCTTAATCATCTTTAATCTAAAATGTATAAACGTACATTTAATTATAAATCATGTACATAAGTAAATAATAGCTGATATAAGTACCATAGTTTTCACCTATGTCAATCTTCCACAAAATTTCTACAAGGCTAAGTTCACGAAGTTGCTAATCTTTAGTGGCTACAAATTTTTATTGTTTATAACATTGTAACGATCAGTTTCAGGATATAAAAAAATACGTCAATTATAAGGTATAATTGCACAATATCATCTTAGGTGCACGAAGTAGATAAATGTTTTTCACCGAATCAGGCGTGATGTGGTGGAAGTGATTCATACTGAGAGTAAAAAAACAGCACTTTTCCACAGAAAAATGATGTTTTTTACTCTCAGTATGTCATCTAACATGTTACGCTCAAACCTTGGTAGAAGGTAGACACCTTTGTTTTTTAGGGTGCTTCGACGACTATGGTCATGTCGACTTCTTCAAAAACCCTAATTGGCGAATAGATTGTCTCTTTTCGCCGGATAACCCAAAGTCACACCCGTGCCACGGACGGGACTTTGGATTAGCCGGCGAGTGCGCTACCCCCAGGCTAACCCGGTATAAACAAACCTTGTTCGAAGTTAATAGTAATTTTTCAAAATAGGATTTTTTTATTTACTAAACTGGTTGTTCACAGGCAATTTATTAATTATTTCTTAGACTTACTTAGCTTTCGCTGAACGTAAGCTTATCCATCTCCATCATCGTAGTCAATTGAGAGCATGTAGTCTTTTTCCTATATCAACAGTTTCAGGCGTCAGGCTGACTTTATCTATCATGAAAAGAAAGAAAAAACTTGGCATTCCGCATAAAGGTTTTTATTAGCATGGCATAGGTATTGCCACGTCGCGACATCATCAGGTTTTTTAAAAAATTCCTTTTACCTATGTGAGCTGCGAGGTTCATATCTATTTTTTTCCAAATTGATTATCAATTAGTGCTGTAACATGTTCACTCTAGAGGCAATGCTCTTCCTCAGCATTATGGCCACCTTTTCATTTCCATTATGTGCATGAACTTAAACAATCTAATGAACTAACGCTTTAAAAAAGCCTCCTTTTTCATCCATCTCCAATTCACTCACTACTAATTTGACAAAAATATTCATTAATTTCCAAGTTCTCTATTCTACCACAATCTGGGAGTTGCTTCACGATACAAGTTACATACCTCATTTTCCCGTCACATTTACCATTTGGGTTTAAATCACCTGAAGATCAGAAAAAGAAATAAGGTTTAATCAAATTGATATTTCAAATATATTTTTTATGTTACTATGTATGGCCAAAGTAGCTGAGCGATAAGGCTATATTTCTTTCGGGGATTCAGAAACATAGGTAATTCACTCATTACAATTTCATGTATTTCTTCGATCCAGATGGACTTGCGATGGCTCTTAGCACCAATTGAAGCGTTGAGTAAAGTGGAAAGGGATTTATGAATGACTCGCTCTTCGATTTATTCTTGAAAAAATGAATAAGATACTCGTAAATATTGTTCAAGTAAACTTTTGTCTCGATAGACATGTAAAAAATTCTTATTCTGGTAATTAATGTACGGCAGTGTATGATAATGTGTACGGAACTGTTGATGCACTGCTATTATATAGACTAATCAATTTGGTGTTAGGCTATTACAACTAGTTTCAATTATATTTCATGTCCCTAGACTACCAAGGCGTTTGTTTTAATCTGGATCACCTGCATTTGACAGGTGGGCGCAGTCTGATGAAAAAGAGATTTCAAATTTTTTCTCCATTTTACACTTAAAAATCTACGCAGTGTGCCCTATAAAATCAATATTTTGGCTGAAGAATCATCCATATTTTTATGAAAGATAGATACAAGTACTCTCCTGTCCAATATAGCTATGTAACTAGGCAACTACGAAAGAGACGAAATTTATGGATTCAATTACTCTTAAGAAATGATAAGGTGATTAAGACCATACAGTGGAACTAAAAACTTCATAAATCATAATTCGATCGAATCCTTGTAAGGTATATTTTAATTTTAGTTCATAAGGTACGCTCGGAAATCATAAAAATCAGGATTACATTTTTCCTAACTAAAAGGCAATTTCAAATCTCGGTAATTTACTTAGCTGATTAATTTATATGAAAAACAAACGTTACCTCTTATACGTGAAAGGTATGTTCCATGTGTTTCAAAAGGTTATATGGTATAATCTTAAATCTATTGACTGATTTTTCATTGGTTATTTTCATCTTCTTCTTGCAGAAACTTTTGTAAATATTCTTCTTATAATGAGGCAATGTTTCAACGCAGTTTCACTTTAATAATTCTTTATTTCCTGTTATTCTTCTGCTGCTTTTGACTATATTTGACAACCACGTGATTTACCTTAGGAAAATATATTCCATACTTATTTTCATTGAATTAAGACTAATCATTAATGATATGTATTTCATAGAGGAGAGACTTAAATTTATAAATTATTTCAATGGACTTCATTGCGAGAAGATCTAGGGGAATTGGGATCAAAATTGGTCTTAAATTTCAATTCCCTGTCAAAAATTACTTTCAAAGTTCATTGAAGATTAGAAACAGAACTTTGGAAATAAAATACAGAGGATCATGACACTTCTTATGATTCACGAAGAAGTGAAATATAAGGAAATAGACCCTTAAAGTTCATATCCATCAAATCATCCTATTTAGATTGTCAGTAAAGTACGGAGGCAATAAATCATGCAATTACAAAATGTAACATAAGATAGAAAATGCAAATCTATTTTTGAAATTAATCATTAATATTTAGTCCAGGATGTATCTGTTTCAAGTGAAAACAAATTATAAAAGTAAATTATAAAATATAGTGAATTGCACATTTATTAGTATTCATTACAATAGTACAAGTAAGGAATGAGTACTAGATGGCAATAAATAGAAGGAAGACTAAAATACTAGTATGCGGAAGAGAGAAGATGAGTGCAGACGTCAAGCTACAAGGAGAGAAATTAGAACAAGTGGAATCCTACACCTACCTGGGAAGAAGAATTACATGGGATGGAAGAAGCTCTATGGATATCAAGGGTAGATTAGCTCAGGCTAAGA
>WURS02008215.1:0-12479 GCA_011762765.2 Rhinocypha anisoptera | reverse complement strand
AGAGCAGCACCAAGGAAACGGCTTCCTTGAAGTTGAACCGGGAATGCGACCGTTCCCCTTTATGGTGGTCTCCCGAACGATTTCCTGTAGTGTCATTTAGAGAGAGACACGTCGGTAACTGTGCCTATGAAATATTTTTCTGTGACAGATTTTTTCGCCCCACTCTATGGATTTTCCCCACAAATTTCCTCAGAAAAGGTCTAAGGTTTTCCCAGGAAATTGAAACCCTATTTTCCCTAGAAAACTATGGAATAATTTCCCCAGAATGAATTTTCCCTGGGAACTTTTTCCCTAGGAAAATTTTTCAATACACAAACAACCTAGAGAAAGCCATTGTCCTGAGAAAACGTAGGATATAAATGGTCAGCAAAATATATAAACGAATTTATTACACTCGTTTAAAAGGAGTACGCATATAGCAATGCACTATTAAAAGGAACTCAAAATTACGTGCTTATTTAGTTTTTGTTTCAGAACATTTACACTTTTCATTTTCATATAAACATAAATTTTTTCACACGATGTTGCAGGAATTCCTTAAATTGTTCGAAATGTCAAATGAACGGTAAACTAAACACGAGTGCCCCCAAACAGTCTTGTCTACACCGTCCATCATGATTTCTGTAAACATAACCACGTGATAGCTCAGATGAGGGAATTTTTATGAACAAAATCACTGATTTCAACTTTTAAAATAAAATTAATGATGCTCTTATTGAAAGAAGTAATGATATGTCCGGCCAAAATCTTCGAAAAACATTCTTTCTACGGAAATTCTGCTATGGATTCCCTTTTATGGAGCAGCCTATGCAACTGCTTTTCAGGTTTATCATTTTTTTTTTCAAATGAAAATTTTCCTTTAAATTTTTTTCCACTTGCATATGAAGATTTTATTTAGGTTAGACTTGGGTTCTAGGGAAATTTCTGATCCAAATATCTGGTTTTTAAAGAGAAACGTCCAGGGAAAAATTCCCTATAAATTAAGGCCATTTCCTCCGAAAATAAATTATTTCTTACGGAATTTCAATTTTTCCCTTGATTTTCCCCACGTTCTAGGATATATCAAAGGGAAATTTCCATCAGGGGCGGGAAGAGTACACCACTTCGACCCACCCCACTCTCATATTCGGTCTACGAAATGAAGATTTTCAATTGGAAAAAAAAATAAATATGCCGGCCAGGTAGGTAAACCTGGAGGGTAGCGCGCTCGACGGCTTAATACAAAGGTTGCGGGTTCAAGTTCAGTCTAGGGCACGGGTGTTGTGTTTCTACAGAAAAGGGTTTCTCTGAGATGTGTGAGGTTTTAAATGACCATAGCCGTAAATAAACCCAGTAAAGAATTGGTAAAAATAGTAGATTAAGAGCGCAAAGGATAAAAAGCCAAGGGTGACTCAAGATATCGTGCCCGTGTCTTTACCTTATTTCGACGACATTGACATAAATCCATTGCCTAAAAAAGTCGTCGAAATATTTTTTTCAGTCAAATTTTTAATTGGACAGAAAATTTCCCCGCGAAAAAAAGCACTGAAATCCTTGATGCGGTGTCGGTTCCCACGACATTTTCTCGATTAATGAATTCTCGTCCTCGAGTTCAACTTGGGTGTCATTGCGATTAATCAATTCGCTTTGCCCTTGTCAAGAGAAAGCGGCCCCGCTCTACACAAAGTCCTGGGTCCAACCTACCCGTAACCAATCACCGGCGTACCAGCGGAGGACGAGGCTATCGTAGCGTTTCGCAGGTCGAGAAGTCGGCGGCATAAGTCTTCGTCTAGTTCTCTGAAAGGAATTTATTTCGAAAAGAGGGTCACGCATTGTTCGAATTGAACCATCCATCGGACCAAGATGCGAGCGTCCATTTGATTCATTCCTATTCATTTACTCGCTGATTTATATGTGTGGAATTTTGAAATAAGAATTCGAGGCGTTCACAATCACATTAACACCCTTTGTTGGCCTCACCCCTCTTATTGAGTCTTTTGCGGTCGTTATCTGCCGTTTAGATATCGATTCAAAAACAGACGAGCCTACGACTAACAAATGAAAAGGGTCAGAATAATGAAAAATAAAATACCACTGACAAATCCGTGAAGCATTTCGAGCGAGGTACGACTTCATAAGCAGTAGAAAAATTCAATCGATTCCCGACCCAGTAGCTACCCAATCGTTATCATTCCCATCAGGTGAACTTTCATAAAACGAGATTTTCTTTTGAATTAACCTGCGATGGGAATCATGTCTTGGTATTGGTTCCCAAGCGAACGGGCAATCGACTCCAGTTCATTCTGGTTCTGCAGTGTAAATGCTCCAAGCATACGTCCTAGGCAGTATACCATGAAATTATACTAATAATGAAATGTAGTCTGGAAATGCAATCAATATTTCCTTTGAAAATGCTTCTTCCTATATGATACTGACCAATGTGCCTTCTCCGTTGCATGAGTACAGCCACAACACGCTATCCTACCTCCCTTCCTTAATAATTTAAGTGATTTTCACTGATTCCTATTGGCAATGATGAAGAAATATTAATGTTGGGTCAACCAGTTTTGTGCCATCGGGACCGAGTTTAATTATGGGTGAATAATGTATGTATAATCCTCAGGTTGGGGCATGCATGGTCTGTAAACTTCTCTAATTTCTTCACGCTACTTCGCCTTTACTCAGTGGAAAAAGTGAAAAAAAAAATTTTATTATATTTCGAAAACATAATCCTAGCTCAATAAGTTAGAGTGATATTATAAACCCAGACGGTAGTGAATTGGGAACCTTGGATGTAAAATTTTCAGACTAAAATCATGATTTGAATAAGGAGGAGCTGGGAAATGGAATCATTTTGTATCTACGTTTTTCCGAATTGTAAGGAACTTGTTGTGTAGCAAAAAAAATAAGGCAAACAAGAAAGTAAAAACGTCAAATATGCAACCAGCATTTGTGAACACTATAAATTATTTCAGTGACGAAACACACACATCCATGCCCTAGGTGGAGAAAAATCCACCTAGTCGGGATTCGAAACCGCGACCTCGAGGTAAAAAAAATTACTAAAGACCACTTAAAAATAGTCAGGAAAAACATTATATGTTTGATGCGGTGAATATCTGTGCTTTTCACTATCTTGTTTACGTTTTGCTTTTTTGGCTGCAGATACTATCCATATACGTATAATTCACTTAATTTAAAAAAGTTATTGATAACTAATTTTAAAAAGTTATTAATAACTAAATGACCACAAGCGACCAGTTACCTTTACGATCCCATCTACAGTAAAACGATGCAAAACTGTTATTAGGAATTTTGCTGTCGTAACTTGCATAATTGCCAAGTGCATAGAAGGAAGGCAGAAAATTCTCTAAATGAAAAGCGGTGTAGTATTTATTTCCACACTCAACGTAAATAGACTGTTTAGAAATTTTATACCCATGGACACCTAAGAAAACTTGAAGTAGTAATTAACAATGTCCATCAGAAACCTAGTTATGACTGGCTGAACATCTATAAATGAATACAGCTACAAAAAAAAATGAGGGAAACAGATAAGATGGAAACACTAGGAAATATAACTTATACGTACGTATTTAATTTTTTATTCGAACATTTGTTTCATATTATATCATAAAACAAATTGTGATATCTTCTTCTAATCAACAATCGTTTGATGACCCTTTACATCGCTTCCATTATTTTCCCTCAATTACGCGTTTTACTTATTGTTAGCTAATGAGGGCTTCCCCAAAATTTAAGTTTGAGTCGCCCGGGAGTAATTACTATTGAGAAATATACGATAACTTGTGCGCTGTTCATGTTCACCAGTCCACTCCCGGAAGTTCTGAATGGTCGCACGTAGTATGATAGGAGCCCCTTTAACTTGTAGATAAATGGACAGTATTTCTCTTCGATGACTTATCTTACATAACTTAATGTGATACACCAACAAACTAACGTTCAGCTTTCATCCGCTTCAATTTTATTGGGACCATATCAATCAAATCCACGACATGTGTGGTAATAGCTTCATCCGGGAAGGCGACTGATTGAATGCGTCAATTCTAGTGCACTCAATCTGTCGCCTTCCGGATAGATGTAATAAATGACCTAACGAAAAAAAAACTTTGAATATCACCGCGGCATGAATCGAAATTGAAATGATCAGCAATCAAGTACGATGAACTCACTACATGTAGCAAAAACGAAAGAGAGAAAACATAGAAGGTCACACCACCAAAGAATTTTATATGATCGAGAGAATTCTCCTGCACTTATCCCACTGAATGTCCGTTAAAATCCGTTCTAGGAAACAATTTTCCTTCTCGTTGACTTTTATTACCTGTGAAGCCTGTTTCTCAAAGCTTTAAGTTTATTCAAGTGCCTACGTGATTTTTAGCGTGACCTTTGACTGACAATAGACGCATTTAGACAGATTTAACGCATTAAGTCTGAGAGACAACTTCGTGGGAGGCAATCAAAAATTTCATGCTACAATTAAAGGTGTTCTTTGAGGATATAGGTAATCAACTTTGAGACACAAACTACCCCTGATTGTTGTCGGCTCAAGAGAATATGTTAACGAAAATAGTAGACCCAAAAACTCTGTATAACTGACAAGGTGATAGGTAAGTAATATATCCGCAAAAGTGTACAGGATATATTGCGTGGAACACAGCCGAACTTGAATTCTGACCCACAAAAGCCCTCGATTAAGGAGTGATATACAGAAAAGGATATTAACACTATTCCACAAGAGAGGGATTGATTTTTGAGAGCTCCTTAAACTGACTCCCAATTTCACCGTCTTCTAAGTACACAGGCTTTTTGATCCGTTCCACTTTGGTTTAGCTTCAAAACAATAATTAAAGGGAGACAATGAAACTTTGTAAGACTACAATCTATTTGTTGAAATGACCGGTTTTTTTATTGCTGATGTCGACTGTTCGACGAAAGCGGTCAATTCGATAATAAATTGTGGTCTTTTAAAGTTTTGTTGTTTATCTCCATCGTTAATTTCCATAAGGTTGAGCATAATACCATTTTGAATGCAATAATTAAACTTCGACTGCGCCTACTCCGTACGCTTCAAACCATGCAATTGTCATATTCCTTCATTCCTGCCTCTCCTGCCCACCAATCTTCTTTGTGTCACGGTCTTTCGTTCACCGAATCTATATATATACGAACTCCGCCTTCTTCATGTTCCCCATCCTTCTTCAAGCCTACACTTGGAAAATCTCTCATCCAATCTACACTCATCACACTCTCTCAAAGACCGGGATTATTTGAGGACAGACCTGCGAACAGGATTGCGCTGCGCTAAGCGTCGAATTATTCATAAACATTCTTTGTACCTTTACCTCAAAACCCTTTCATCGATTCTCACACATATTATCCGCACGTGATCCTTTTGCATACGTAGTTCTTCCCCATATATCTTCCCTGCCGCGACCACTTTAAATTGCAGAACTGCCGTAATAGGCGCGTGGAGTGAGCGAGGGAGAATTCCTCGCTTGAAAGTTTTGCAAAACCTCATCCTCGATCCTCATCCAGGCTTAGGGATGCACGCGAGATGTGATCGAGTACCAGTAACACGGTTGGAAATGAATCCGAATGCCGGGGCGCCCTGCGCTCCCTCCCCTCCCGGTCACCCACGGCGTTCCATCACCTTCGGGGGCACCCGAGACGAGATTTCCTTCTGTGAGGTCACTGAGCCTGACCTTGAGTCGACTTTTCTTCCCGGACTGACTGCTTGGAAACCCGACATGAGGAGGAAAATTGGTGCGTTGAGGTGGTCGGGGGAGGGACGTCACGCGGGGAACGCTGAAATTGACTTCCCCCTCGTAAATTTTTAATTGCCCACGACGTTCCACTGCACGGCGCGGTTGATCTGTCTGCAAGACCGGTCATGTCCAGTGCTTCATGACCCGCCACGCCATTCCCACTTGACGGCGAAATTTACCAGGGAGGTATTCCGAATGCTGAGAGGAGACTTCATTTACTTCGACCGGCTAATTTGAGAATGAATTTGTACAAAGACAAAAAAAACGCATTCGAAACGAATTGGTGGGTAAGAGAGGCAGGGGTGAAGGAATAGTCTAAGTGCATGGTTTGAAGCGCACCAAGTAGGTGGAGTCGAAGTTTAATTACGGCATTCAATGGTATTGCGCTCAACTTTATGGAAATTAACATGGAGAGAGACAAACAAAACCTACAATAATAATAATAATGTTCTCTTTATTAATCAGGCGAAATTAGGACTTCATGTTTCTCTCTTACATTTAACCTTTCTAGCAACTACAGTTTAAAAACACCCATGCCTAAAGCGGGACTCGTACCCGTGACCTTTTACGGATGACGTCGGCTTGCAGATGGTTGCCGCCTTCCAATAATAGGCGTGATCAGGTGGTGTGGGTTTTAGTGGGTATGGGTCGAATTAAACACCCGGCCGAGTCCCACACTCCCCAGGCCTGTCTTTCCTTGTGGGAAATGCATTTCCCACACCACCTCCAAAAAAATACTACCCACTAGTTTAATCCTGCCGTCGAATGGCTTCCAATCAGAAAATAAACATACTTAAACTTTGAAATCTGCTTAAGTAACTGCACCAACAGAACTATTATAATGCCGGTAGTATATTTTATATTAGTTTATAGAGTGCGTCGACGGCTAAGGTCATTTAGCTCTTCCACAATTCGTTGAAAAACCCGACTGGACGAATAAGACACTTATTTACGAGGCAGGACACGAACCCACGACCTTTCGGTTACACGACTAGCGTGTAGACCCACCAGATTAATCCGGCTGACTATTGTGCGTAACAGTACGTCCGGCATGGGCCATGAGAACTCATAATGATATCGAACAGGAACCGTGTGACCAGGCTCCACAAATCTCCCCTGCAGTAACTGAATTCTACTACTGGCACTGTTATGTAACCACGTGTTTTAAAAAATAGGAAAATATCACTTTAGGCGTTAGCTTTCTCGTCGGTTTCGTCCGACAGAAATTCCAGCTGAGTTAATATACCGAGACCTGGTCCATTGTTCTTGCTCACTCGACGGTGACAATGGATTCTGAAGTTGCTTTTACTTTTACGAATTCATTTTTTCCGCCAAGTAGTTTGTCCAACTCGCCGTGCGACGAGCCGTTACGACTTAATTAAGTTCTCGGGGTCAAATTCCACGTCGGACATCTCAGCGATGAGGGACTTACGGGTAGGAATATTCGCGTGATACCTTTAGCAACGATCTTCCACAAACCTAAGAGACTTTCACACCCTAAATCAAAGGGTTCAGGGGTGCGAGTAATAGCACAAGTTACTTCTCGCCACACCTATGGATTTCCGATATAATGATCCCACTAACTTTGATGCATGATTTGTATTATTTAGATTCCTGAGAGTGATTAGAGAGATGTTATTCTGAACGGCATTACAAAGGTTTGCTACTTTAAGACGCACCAGATTATAAAATTACCTAATGATCAATAATAATGCATCACAATTTTAATCTGACGATTAATTTTTTCGTGCGAAAACTGAAAAAATTCAGCACAACGGTTTCCCAACCAAACAGATAATTTTAGAAAACGAAAGGATGCATCATCAATCTTTTGGGAGTTGTTGCTCTCTTTTATGACCTGGACCAATTTATGCCAAACTGAAATACGGTGCCATTTATTGCGTTCTCAACATCCTAAATTCAGGAATCATTTTTACCCTTCGGGCAAAACAATGGGAAAGACCCGTCAAACAATAGAGAGTTACGGAAACAAACCCTTACGTTATTTCACTCGAATAATTTTATTACGACATAGGTTTAAACGCAGAGCGGCATCTTCACGTGGAAACCATCTGTAGATGCCGCACTGCGATGAAACCTAGGTCGTAGTAAAGTTATTTATGACGAAGAAACAAAGTAAAATGTAAAACAGTGAATAATCAGAGTGAAACAGTGTATGTTAGGAGTTGCAAAGTATTTTGTCACTGTACCCATGAAGCAGTTCCACCAAGTAAGGCCGGAAACCATTTCCGTAGGCGTGAATTTCAATTGATTATTCCATTTTATATTCTTTATTTGAGCATAATAGATTAAGTGACCGTAATTTCATCTTTTTCCAGTAAACCCGAATATTTTTTATTTCCATACATAAATAGGATCGGGCGCAAAGTGGTTATAATGTGTCGGGTATACATGACATTATTGTCTCTAAATGTTTATGCCACCATTCTGTAGAATTATTTGCAATATTGGACATCATTATGTCTCAATTCAATTTCGAATGATTCTTCACGGGTGTTTTCTGATTCCCTTTCGCCCTTGCCACTTCATGCTCCGACTTCGTTGTTTGCCATATATAATTTTTGTTACAGGGTACTCCTATTTGCATTCGGTATGGAGCTGTAAAAATATATGCCAAAACCAATCAATAAAATTATCCAAGAATGAATGAAAAAAGTTTTGGAAGGAAAAAATATATAAAGAGTTGAGAAAAATATGAATATATTATCCTATGAAGTTACACATCTAGTCACCAAAATTCATTGTCTAGCTCTTATGGCGAACATTTTTATAATATAATATTACCTTCAAGTATATAAAATTAGCTGGTACAGCTATTATTTTGTATTGAAATTGATTATTGAAAATCAAAACCTTGATTCATTAGAGGTGTTTTACTCAAGAGAAATATATTCTCTTCTGAAAACAGTTAATAAAAATTTAGAGACTTCATCTATTTCGGTATGAAATAATTATATACTTATGATATTCTGTGCGCAAGAAAGTTGTATAAATTTCTAATGTTCTCTCTTTGAACGATTCTTAAATAAGGGGTAATGCGAATAATTACTGATATCTTCTACGTACCTTACCAAAAGCGTCATGTGCATACATTGAGTTTTGCGAAATGAAATAGTAAATAAATTTTAATAGGACAAAGAGGTGGTTACGTTTCCCCATTAAACCTTGTTTCCATGAACGTAGATGAGGTACGTATGTTCCATATTAAACAACTTTCCGCGAGCAGTTTTCAATTCATAAACCAGTTAGTCTTTTGACCACGGATTTCTAACTTCTCCTTCCTTTAGTTCTTCCTTTTTCCTATTCACATTCGTAAAACTTTGTTCAGTTCTGAAATGAATGTTTCTATCGAAATTAAACCCTAAACAAGTTATTACTCGGAGTTTCTGTTGACTGTTTCCAACTTCTTAAGTGTCAACGACAATATTTCTTTTGCTCCACCCAAGGATTGGGGCAGTTGACTCAAGTTCTCACCGAGGCGTTCTTAGAGCCACCACCACTCCCCTCATCTCGCCTCCGTTCTGTCGCGCATACGTGGCTACTTCTACTCCTAATAATACCTGTCGGGAAGAAACTTTCCTGTTTCCGTGTCACAATGGGTGGGAAGAGGGGAGGCGTCTGGCTTCACCCCGGGTAGGCTTATGCCGAGAGGGAGGGAGGAGGAAATGGGAAAGGCGACAGAATAGGGTGGTTGATTGTAGAAGAATATGCTGGCGGTGAGGACCGTAGCGTGTGCGTCCACGGTGAGAGAAAGGGGATGTCTCCGCTGCATAATGGATGCGCCGCCGGAGGGGGCTCCGTGCTGCTCGCCGCGGCCAGAAACGTCGCGCGGGCGAGGGGGTCGAACGACCGTCGGGGGAGGGTTCTAATGGCGACCGCGGGGGAAGTGGACTCGTGCCCCGCAACAGGTATTGCGGATCGCCGCCGCTCGCTCTCTCCCCTCCCCCTGCGCTCCCCTCCCCTCCCCCTAAGTCTCACCCCCTCCTCCGAACCATCGGCTTGTCTTACCACACACACACGAAACAGTTCCTTCCATCCCCCCAAAGTCCTGGTCAGGCTGGTGAAAATATTGACTGCTTGTCTCCATGCCTTGACAAAATTTACACCACCCACAATCGTAGTAACTTTAATAGTTACGATCACCTATCACAATTTTCTCAATTATATTTCAAGTTCAACCTTAAAAAAAATTGTGACTCATACTTTTACTATACGAGCAGTGGTACTTAAAGTGGTACAGAGGGTACTGAAATTTTTTCCCCAGAGAGAAGTGACATTAAGTCCTTCATTTGAAGTTAATACTTATGCTTCAGGTATTTTAATATAAAACAGAGATTTTAAGTTGTTACATCTTATCCATTCAAGAAGAGAAAAATCGAACAACGCTTCAACACAAAGTCCGCTTACATGTGCATAATTGGGTTAACCCCAGACAAGACTGGCTTCCTAACTATCCGTTTTATGGTACCGAGTTCATACTGCGAGAAGTCTGTAGTCATATGTACCATGTCGATTTTTATTGTGTAATGTATATTATAAGCCAAGCGAAATTCATGATCATTCGATTTATATTAATATATATATAATTATATATATATACAATATTATATATAATTATATATATATCGGTGAAATGAGAGAAGTCAGTGGCAGTCAGGCCCATAATTTTTCACGGTAATATGGTGTTTATCAATGCAAATATACCATGTTAATGACGGCAAATTAAAAAAATAACTAAGGCATTTAATTGAAATAACTTGTATACTTATGTTACAACGTAATGCGTATACCTACAGTAGATGAGTGGAAAGAACTTAAAATTCGAAGTAATAGAGACGAACCCGGGGTCGATACTTGGCTTTTCCTAACACATGCGTGTACGCTCATGTTTCCTTTTAATGCAACGATAAAATTTTTAATTGAATATTCCACCTAGAGAAGAAAAAAGGCATTAAAGTGACTATGGCATTTACTAAAACAATAATCTGACTGAAATGGGACTGAAAACAATAATCTCTCATTTCAACACTAACCGGTAGGTATTCAGAAAATAAGACCTTCATTTATAAGGGAAGTGTACTATCTCCAACCAACTATCCAGTTCATAATCAAATCCGATTGTGCATTCGGAGAAGAGTTGATAAAGGTAGTAAATTTCCTTTTAGTTTTTTCATATCATCAATTGTTACATATTTCGATACTTATATCTGATCGATGTACAAGTAAGTCTATGTCTATACGGGTGTATTAAAAATTCCTGCTGACGTAACTCTCCACACATCAAGAATATACCCAGTTTTTATAGAACCAGGAAGGATGGTTTAGGCCAAAACTTTGTGGAATTCCATTTTGATGACAGGAAGCGGAATAAAAAACTTTGCGATCCACAAGAGATATAGTATTTATTATTCAACTGGTTTCACCGCACTGTAGCTTCATTCCTGAAGACGCTAGAGTGTGGTCAAACTGCTTGAATAATAAATAGCTGTATACCGTGGGGATCGTAAAAGTTCTTTTTATCTTTTCCCATCATTAGAACTAGGAGAGAAAATTAAAGGCGGGCGTGTCTTTCTGTGTCGATTTTGAAAGGTCGCGAAAGGAATCCCATTCGGAAGATAAGGAGACTTTAAGCGTTCTAAATGAAGTCGAGAGTTTCAATGTTAACACATAGGACGAGAGTTGAATACGGGTAGCCTTTTCTCCGTGAATGGAAGGAGTCTAAAACCGCAGAGTGAGAGAAACGCCGTAGGAAGACGGAGCGAGGAGATTTTCCCCGGGAACGAATATCCCGGCGCCATCGCCGTCCAATCCCGTATCTCCTCCGACTTCGACCCCGCCGATCTCCTCCCTGGAGCGGGGGATATGTTGCGACGGGTAGGAGTTTCTCGCAGGGAACGGAGTCTTCGTAGGGGGGGATCAAGCCGGAGGGGGAGGAGAGCGGGAGGGCGGGAGGTTGGCCGGCCGTCTCCCCGCGGCAAGCACGCGCGGTTGTAGGCAGGTAAGGGGGAAGGAAGTGATAGCGAACGCCGGGGAAGTCGTGGTTTACGATTTCGCTATCCCTCGGAAGAGAATTGCTTGGCGTCCACCCGCCGACACGATCCTCCCATTCCGCGACGTTTATCTCGCTCTCGGAGGGTGTAGAAGACTCCTCCCCACGTCCCCATCCCACCCCTTTCCCTTTTGGAACGAATCCCAGTTCAATTTGAGAAATCCTTTCCTCGTGATTTCGAAAAATGCTCCGCGCGCGTGAAACGGAATGGCTGCAGATGTTGAAGACAGATGCCGATCGCGATTTTTCATATTTTTTCTCCCGTGTGTTTTCTAATATTCCCGAAAGCTTTAAAAGAGATTGGGTGAAATTTTGCTCTGACCCCTTTCTTATCCGAGCAATCTATCCCATTCCTTTGCGAGAAAACGCCCTGATCTGATTTTTTTAGTTTCTTTGGGATTTTTAAATATTCAAAGTTTATCAAATGGCCTAAGGTTCTCTTTTACACATCTGTTTTTAGCTTTTTTCAGCTTCGGCGTCTTACAACTAAGAAAGTCAATCAAAGTAAAAGTATCAACTTAATTGACAATCCTGTATAAACCTTCTAAAGCATGAAAAATACTTGTTATAGGAAATAGTTTCCGGCGTGACTTCGTGGAACTGCTTCATGATTAAATGAGACACAAACTTTGAAATTCCAC
>WURS02008205.1:0-12479 GCA_011762765.2 Rhinocypha anisoptera | reverse complement strand
GTGGGGGGGGCGGGAAGTTGGGGCAGTGGAAAGCGGGGTGAGGGAGATAGAGCTAAGAGTGGTCGTGGGTTTTTTTTTGTAAAAAAAATGAATGAAGGCCCTCATTTTATTAGCAAAAAAACTGAGTGGGTTTTAACCGGGAACATTTTACCCTTTTATTAACATAACGGTTTAAATTCGTGCAGATGTCCCTCCTCCAACCTTCGATCCCCCAGCAGTTCGGGGTAAAATCATTCGGAGTCGGTGCAGCATCACGTTAGTTAGTCAGGTTAGAGTGGAAACGGTTCCCCTATTAATTGAATCGATGCAGCTCTGCGTTAATATTTGTAACGAAAATCAAACCTGCGAAAAGAGAAATGGCGGTTTCGCTACAAGTTGCGACTGTTGGCAAAGGCTTCGACCCCCTGAGCGTGACCAATAATTACATTTATCCTGTCCATTTGGGTATTTTTTCCTATGGTTAAAAGATTAAAATATTCTCCATATATGAGTGAATTTTATAGATGTAATTTTTTTAATACAAGTAGCCCCAATGCTTTGACGCAATATGCAGTTTAAGTGTTTAACTATTTTCTATTCCTTTGATAGTTTCTGTCAATATCAGGCGTGCCAACTCCTTTCCATGTGTACGATTCGTACGCTTATATACCATGATGTAGCTACAACCCAAATTTCATAGTATTGCTTTAAAGGGCATATCCAAAATTCGGCTAAATTGACGACATTATATTCTACATTGACCTGTGAAGACGTCTAGGATATCATGTGACAGCGTTGTGTCGGAGTAATGGAAATCCAGTAACTTCGGAAACTACAATACGTTTTCCTTTTGAAAAAACAAGTGTATAAGAATGTTAACTCACCAGTCCTAACCCACCGTCTCGTACCTTGGCAAGTCTGACTTCCGTTATTGTAATGTTGGCTCTAGCGTAGTAAAAAATGAGCTAACGAAGTATCCTGAACGTAATTACCTACTTATTATTGACATCGAAAAGGAACAAAGGAGAGTAGATGTGTGTGTAAGGATTATAAAAGATGATGGGGATCGAAAGAACTGCGTGGATAGCGTGAAGGAAGAAAGTGGTACGAAGGGGAAAGAGGAAGGGAGGAAGAGAAAGAGAGAATGAGAAAGGTGGGAGTGGAAATGAGGGAAGCGGACGAGAGGAGAGGAGTGGGAGACATAAAAGACACGGCGCGGCACCCTGTGACACATGTCTCCCTGTCATTCATTCCGTTCCGCTTTTGTTTATTTTTGTTCCAAACGCCGGCGCGACCAACCGACTCCCCCCTTTCCTGTGCCCCTCCCCCATCTCCCGGCGCACGATATCTCCTCCTCTTGCGACCGAAGGAGGAGTGGAGAAGAGGGGACCGCCTTGATTATTTCCGGCCGGCTGCACCCATTCAAATAGGTGCCCATCCTCGTGTACCTGTTACCTGAAACAAATTGCAAATTTTCTATCTGGCCCCGAGAGAGAGAGAGCGCTAGATGAGGGGAGAATGGGGCGAGGTGGGCGTACGGTTTCGTCGTTCGGGTACCCTTCTGAAGTGCACACACACATACATATTTAGAAGAATTTCTTTCCCGGGGTCTTCCCTACCTCTCCGGCGCTCCTCCTCTCTCCCGTTCCCAAGAACCCTCCCTCGTTTCTGGCGTTCGTTACCCTTCCCGACCGAAGCATAGCCCTCTCTTCCTCCCACCTCATCATTAATGCAGTTCGACGCGATTATATCTCAAAGCTCTTATCCCTCCGGATGCTGTGCATCCAAAAACTTTCTTTAACCTGCTTCTGCAAGGAGTTGGTCCATAAAGAGATTCAAATCCGGACTTGTACTCAAACACGGTGTATTTTTAAAAAATGGAAAACCCATGAAATGTTGAAAATTGAAATATCGGAAAATATCTTATTTAATACATTCTTGAGGGTCTTGTGTTTCTAGAGTGGCTGTTTTTGGCTTATCATTTTTGCCGATTCCGTGATGGTAAACGAAGCATTTCGAGAGCATAGGAATATTTATTAACGAAGGAGTCAGTGAAATGAGAAAAACTTTTGTTGCTCGATTAATTATGATTGTATACGCATCATTGAAATCCATAATTTGAATGGGGTCTTAAGAGAAACCAACATGATTTAATTGCTAAGTCAATATGTACCTTTGCTAAACATTGAATTTAGTTACTAGGCAAAGATTTCAACACATCTACCTGGCACAAATTCTCGGGTACTTTTACTCCAGTTATCGGTCATAAAATTTCAGAGAAGGTCAAAATCAAAAGCTACAGGAATTTGGTCCGGCTTTGAGCCCAGAGACGGCTATTTTTTCCTCGCAAATTAATGAGAAAAATGGGAATTTCAGCGTGTACTGTTAATTTCATTCACTCATAAAAATATTTTTTAAATGAGAATTAACATTTGGACCAGGGCTAAACCTTTCATTTCAGTCATTCTCAACTGGTCCATACAGTGTTGAACTGGCTTTAAGGAGAAACAAATTACCATTTCGTACCGAAATTGTATCGTTAATCGGAAATTACTAACAGTTTCGACTCGCTAATAGTTTGTGCATTTCATTCTCATTCATTTGTAATCACCGATGAAGCTGCCCCTTTTCGGGGAGACAAAATCTGAAAATGATTGACTCTAACTTGATGCGTGAAACCTAATCTCCTTAACTTCTATCGTATGTACGGTTCTATTTATTAATATTATTTTTCTAGTTGCACTCCGTTTGTTCTATACTTTAACTTCTTTTGCTTCTGTTGCACTCCTATGCTATTTTACACAATACTTTCTGTTTCTTAGGTCCCTCATATTTTTTATTCTGAGAGACACATCATCTACATTTAACTAAGATTTTTTTTTCATTTGACGCTTTCGGCTCGAAACCCTCATTCAACGTGCAATTCAGTTGGCGACTCGACATTCATCCTTTCTCTCTACATGACGGACCAGCAATTCCTTTAATTTCTATCACATAATCATTCTTAACCATACCTCTCCTGTTATCATACTCCCAAGGGCTTCGTTGCCATGGTGTTTAGTTTGACATTTGTGTTCATCCTAGCATACCGAGTTTTGTTTTCATATAGAATTTTGAGTAGGAGTACAGTGAATGACTTAACGTTTTTTTCGGATGAAAATTCATTCCCCAATTTACCCCAGTCCCATGGGCAACATTCCTGACAGCATGTATTTTAATGTTCTCAACTGAATGCATCTACCCCGTGCATGTCTCAAAATACACAAAATAATTAACCCACTCAATTATTTCGCCGTTTATTTTCACTCAGATATGAAAAGTTTTAAATTGATTCCATTTGGTCACTGGAATTCAGGCTGTGATTCAATGCTGAACAATCCCTTTCCAGCCTGTTTGAGATTATATCTAAGTTCTCTGTCTGATTTGAGTAGTAGGGCTTAAAGAATTATATTGGCCTTTTTGTGTATGTTTTTTTAGTTTTTATTTTTATTAAAATTAATTCAATTTGGTGAGCACAACCTGAGTTCCCTTTCAAAGAATTAATATGGTACAACTCGCAAACTTTTATTTGAGTTCAAAAAGGTTATTGAATGACGCTACTCCCTGAACTTCTTTAATAGTTTTCTCATATTGACTAGCCAATTATCTGTTTTGTTTTATTTAATGTACTTTAAAATCTACCTCAGGTGACTTAGTTTTAGTTACATAATTCTACAGACGGAATCAGTGTTTTGATATTGATATTTTCTAAATTTTTATTGGAGACAGGAATGTAAATACTCGTAAATATCACAAGAACCTATATATGATTGCCAATATTTTATATAATTGAAACCAGAATGTCAAATTCAATAGCATTCTTTCAATTGGCATTTTTATGATCGCCCTAAATGTATTGAATTGCACACCTGAGTGGGAATGACAAACAAAATTTATAGAGTCAGGCTACGATAAATGGTTGAATGATAACTATTTTGCGAAATTATTAATGATGAATTATTAATTCCTTTCAAATAATAATGAGGCCACAATATAGCAAAACAGAGACTTATAATGATTGTAAGAGAAAGAGTGCTTTGATGTCAATGAAACAAGACTACGTAAGCAATTTCAGGAAAGCATAGCATGTGTCACAAACCCGTATGAAGCTTTTGTTATTTATTTCTCTCTCTTCCATATTCAGTAATTAGTACACGATACATTAAGTGATCAAGAGCCAATTCCAATTAAAAATAAAAGATGGGGAAAATTTTTATTGATAATTATGTCTTTGTGTTTATAATGTATAAATGCTGCGACAGAGAAAAAAAAGTTCGCTTAAATTTTAAAAAAATATTTTTATTTCAATGTTAGCAGTTCTTTTAAGGTGATTGAACAACCTAAAAGATACACATCTCACTGGGTCCTCGTTCAGATCTCTTAAATATTATTTCTTAGTTTGGTTATTTTTATAATTTCGGAAGAGAATGAATAAAAAAACCCAAACGCAGTGGGAAATTATTTTTTAATTAAATAATAATAAAATTAGAAAGTTTCGGGAATGAGATGAGATGGATATTTCATCTTTGAAATATCTAAAGTAAAACAAAATACGTTCGTCATTATAGGAAATAATATTACTTTTGATGTTTTATTTTAATTAGTTATGGATGAGTAACAATTTCTGCTTCCAATAAAAATTAATTCTTTTTTATAGTTATTGTTTGCATATCAATACGAAATCTGAAAGGGAAAGGACTTTGAAAAAGTTTTGAACAAGTAAAAGTAATTTTTCCCATTATCGTCCTTTGTTACGTCTTGTACGTCCCTCCACACAGAGAATGAAACGGTCTCAAATTCGTAGTCGTTACGTTCTCGTAACAGTCAATTCTTCTTTCACTTCACATTATCCGATCAAAGTAAATCTATTGAAGGTACTGTCCCAGATATAAAATCTGCTACCAAAAGCACGTGATTCTACCACACAACAAAGATCAAGGTAACATTCCGATATGCAGCAGAGTCACACTCCATCAGTGGAACTTATCCCTTCGGAATGTTATTTGGGAAAATAGTGACTTTTGACCAAATGGCTTAAAGGAAAGAAGAGGAGCAAGGCGAAATGGATTTGTAAAGTAGAGTGAAAGCATCGTCATTTATTTTTTATAATTTATAATTCCCTAATAGCAGACAGAAAAGCGAGATGGATACGTTTTAAGACATTAATATGTAAGTACTGGGAATAATAATGGATGTGAGTATCAAGAGGAAAAAAGGAAGTGAAAGGAGAAGATACAACGCGATGATGGAACTAACGATGCGTAGGAGATATCAAGAATTGGGGGAGGCCGCTTGGAGAGCAAAGAGAAAGCAGCAGAACCAGAAGACTTCCCAGTTCAGATTTTCCAGTTAGGTCGATGATTAACAGAAAATAGGGTGAACTGCCTTCATGATATTGAGACGTATTCGTATGAGAGTACATATCCTTCTCCTATGCCTCATTCCTTTGGTCCCTAAGGGGGAACGCAGGGCCTACGCAAGTGAACACCGTCGGACTGTTTTGGGACATCTCCATTATTTCTCCCCGAGTTTTTACTTCTGCAGCAATCTTCTTCTCCAGGGACCTCCTTCACGTGATCTTTGACTTTCCTCGTCTTCTTTTTTCTTGCGAATTTCAATCTAGCAGTTGAAGACATGCTTGCTTCCTTCCGTTTCAGGGTGTGTCCAATACAGCTAAACGATCTGTTTTTAGTCTCTGCACCCATGCACATCTTCATAATTCTTCTTTTGAAATTATTTCCGGCCAGCGTGTATTCAGATTTATCCTTAAGCTATTGTTGATAAAAGTTTGGTTACTGCCGGTGACACCTTTGGGTTTTTTCAATGTTTGACACCCGTACTAGATCTGACTAAACGTTAGTTTAATTTATTTTCAATTCTGTTTTTCTTCTCAGTTCTTGTGATTTCCTTATCTGTTTAAGTTTAGAAAACACGCATTTCGCTCCTCTTATCATTTTTCCAACGTCCTATTCTGTCCCTCTAATGAATCGTACTTAATGTGAGAACACACAATACGAGAATAATAGCACAAAATATTTCCACAATTTATTTTACAGCCTTTACCGGTTAGACGTGGCTTACACTTCAATCTCACATTAGCCCTATAGTGAATGATGAGTACACCGCGTTGTAATCGTTGGAAGTTGCGAAATAAAGTGTGGAACATTACTAATGATAATTATTCCCATAATGATCCTCAATTGTGTAAGAAACAGTCCCAGGCGTAATGTCGTGGAAATCCGTCATGGTTGGAGAACTGGGATATTCACAAACTTGACAATTTCCACATACATTGTTATTTTTTCTCGCGACCATGGATTCGTTGCTTTTTCTTGATAATGTTGTATCTTTTCTGCGTAAACCGTGGTCGTGAGAAAAAATAAAAATATAAGTTGTAACAGCCAAGTTTCTGATTTTCCTAGTTCTCAAACTAATTTCTTGTCTTTTTTTCTTTTTTTTAAGTGTTTATTGCCAGATCAAGTTTTACTTTACACCAAGGTTTGGTCACATTTAATTATTTACCCATAAGGATCCCTGACCCAGCACCCGCTTTACGGCGTAGCCTCTTCGGGCTTAATTTCTTGTCGCATAACATAAAATAGTATCTCCCATACCCGCTACCGAAACTCAAACCGACGGCCTTAGGATTGGTCGCGGGGAGGATTTTCTGCCGGGATCATCCAAACAGAAAACTGGAAGAGAGAAAGAGAGATAGGGAGAGAGAGATATATGAGAAAAGGTGGAACAGTTTCCTTTCCCTGGAAGGGCATTACAGCACCGGCGATGGTAGAGGTCGGAGGGGGAGAGGAAGGCGGATAGACGGTTGACTCTGGGAGGAAGAGAGTGATGGTTCCCTGGCGCAGCAGCAGTGGTTGGCAGAGATAGTCTCGAGAGTTGCCGCCCGTGACTCACCCCACTTCCCTCTACCCCATCCGAGACTCCGCCTCATTTTCTCTCTCCTCTGCTTCCCCCTCTTTCCCTCCCAAGTTCGATTCCTCCTTAAAGGGTGTTGAGGAACATCCCTCTTCGTTCTCTATACTGTAACATAAATAATCAAACGTGGTTCCCACGGGAATCGCTCACCGGGTCTTTGATTGAGTTTCGAAGACAAAGGGTCATGTTGATACCCCTTCTACAAGTTCTACGGTTCTACGACAATTTATTTACGTCGTTAAGAGCACTTCAATGCTTCCTTCTCTCGAGCCTTAAGACGACTGATGATACAAACAGTGCCCAAAGACGAATTTTTTCCTTGTTTCGGAATGAAGAAATTCTCACATTTAGCCAATAGTGTTGGACAAAACCTGGAAGCGATGTAAGAGAAAGACAAAGGGTTCAACACTGCAGTCGTAGTTTTCATAAATTTTGTAGTTTAAATTTTCGCCCCCGCGGTTGGTATTCTCGTGGTGAGATGCCCATGCGTACGTTCCGTTCATTTACCACTCCAGTGCCGATAGCGGGAAAGAAGGGAGGTGTAGCCGCCACCCCTTCACTGCCTGGCATCAGTCAGCAGCTTCGAAGCATCCTCTTGTATCCTCCGCCCTACTCCCGACGGCCACCTTGCCCTCCCTTCCCCCCATATGGGAAGCTCTCCTTGTTACGCTTCGTCAAGCGGTGTTTTTAATGCTAAGGCTCTGGAAAATTTAGGGGCACTCGATGGCGAGACTCTCCCCGGAACGATGCTGTCCCCGGGTCTGTAATGCATCCAATACTCCGTCCCTTTACCTATGAACATTTGAGAGATGGTGCCGCTTTCTAACACCGCCTTAACTTCCACCCTAGTCGGGTCGTGGATTTTTTCTCCCTCCTCACAGTCATGTGACTTCCTCGCCCAGCGTCTCTTTTTTCTATCTCTTAATAATAATAATAATAAATAAATTTATTGTCCTAGGACCTTGTCCTATGGAACATAGTCCAAATATACAGCAAGACTCTGTGGTCGGAGAAAAACATGCTTTACATGGTAAGTCTTCCACTACAATCTTCAATATTTCAGTATTTTGCTCTTTTTCCCACTAAATCGCCATATAATTCTACCCTCCACCCTAATAGGCCCAAATCCAACCTTCTTCCTATCGTCTCCTCCCTCCCACCCCTCACCCCATTTATTTCCTTTTTTCCTCTCTCCGTATTGTGTTGGTATCTTTGTCCCGTTTTTTTTTCTTCTTTTCCTTCCAAGACGTGTCCCTCAAAGTGTCACCTTTCCCTAACAAGTGACCCGTTTGACCCCAGCTCCCCTCTCTGCTTCCTTAATTACTCCAGCCACTTCCCCTCTTCTTCTTTCCTTCTCCTTCGCGTAGCGCTAAGGACTGCCGTTCCCATTTTATTCTCTCTCCCTTATTATCCTTTCGCTACGACCGTTCACTTATTCAAATTTCATATTCTCTCTTACACTACCAAAAATGAACAGTTAAATTAATGAACGTTAAACATAAACAAATTAACCTTTTGGTAAGAATTTTACATGTAACTAGCGTTAATTTGTTGGAGAAGAATCTCTTTTTTCAGATATATTATGTATTTTATTTCCATTTCATTTAATTTTTAACTCAATTTATTTGCCTTTAATCACATTTGCAACAATGTTGTGAATAAAAAAAATCTGCCCTCCTTTGTGCAGTAGACTGTATCCCGATTTTAATCCTCTTTTGGATTGATGGAAATTACTAATTCCAATTCAAAAGTGGCATGACGTTATTTTGAAATGTAATGTAATAGTAATGTGAGTTTAATAGAAAAAATATGCTTTGCTTCAATACTTTGTAAAGCAGCTGTCACCTAGAAATAATTAAATGTGAATCAATATTTCCACTTGCCTTATTGGCTGTAATTTAACCTCCTCAGGTAATGGCACCGCTATTATTGATCCAACAAAAATAGAGCTATGAATAATGTACGTAGTTTCACATGGAGTGTTGATGCACACATAAAAAAGGAGAAACTTTGGAGATACCTTATTGGACAAAATATGGCGGAATTAAACCGAATGTGTACCTACGTTTTCCATACATTATTTCATCCCTTTTCTAATAAATTTCCCTAGAATGTATTAAAGGGAATCACATTTGGCAGTATCCTACCCTTGTTAGAATAGAAATGATGCGACAGATAGAATGGACGAAGTAGACAAAATGACGTTTGCTTTAAGTTTCAGGTAGAAAATAGTATTGAATTTATTATTTCTATCGTTGGAAGGAGCAGCCACGTCCTGCCTTCTGCTACTTTACTTCTTTCTCTCTCTCTTTCTCTTTTCCCCTGTTCTTCAACGCCGAGAAAGGATTTGGAGGATAAGGGCACGCGATGTGCGGATTAGTGCACAACAATTTCGAGAAAGGAGGAGATGATGGCCGTGAAATTAATGACGGAGGAGAGGGCAGAAGGATACGAACGTCGAGCGCGGATATTTCTTGGAGCCTTATTTTCTTAAACTCCTTTGCTGAAAAAACGATTGACACAAACGCGGGACCGTCTAGTTGCAGTAAGGGATTGACTTGTGATTACACTACGTACAAAGATCGTAAGTTTTTTGGTTCCGGAACTAATAGTCCCTGTCACCTCTTAAGTATCGAATGAGGTAAGGTGTTTCCGTTTTTCCGTTAAATTTTGCTTTACTAAAAAAATTACGCATTCTATAAAAATATGGTGACTGATTTATATAATTTATCTATGCTTGATTTTATATTAGTTACCTATGCTATTTTTAATGTTCTCGAAAATTTCTGGTCACCATTTTTTTCATTCTTTACCCATTTTTTAATCATTCAACAAAATAACGAGTACTTTTAGAATTTTATTTTCTCTATCCAGGTCCATAAAGGGCGAATAGCTGAAGAAAACTATGAGAAATAGATTGCAGCCTATGATTTCATCGGATAAATTGCAGGCAAACGCATCTTAAGTCAGATGATAAAATTATTCAGGGCCGATTTTATGTTTGGCAGAAAGAGTACACAGAGATGTTTGTCGTTCTTTTTTAGTGACCCAAGAGTTTCCACAGGGCTCGACTTTCTCTTAATTAAAGAGTAAGGAGCACGGATCCCGAATAATTGATTTTTTCCTTCCGTTTTGTTTTGTTGGCAATTTTAGTGTTACCTTTGGGAATGCACCTATGGAGCTGTAATAATTCTTTCTCTCTCTCGGTTTCTTGTTAGGAAATGGAGACAAATGGGCTCCCCAAATAGGTCTCAGTGAAGTTCCGTCTCAAGAAATCATCCCGACCTTGTTTGTTTCGCGATAAACCTCCGTCGACAAAAGACCAAGGAGTTGAAATCGTTTGGAAGCCACAGCTCGCAAGATCATGGGAAGTAAAACTCGTCGCAAGGGATCGATCGACCAGTAAACGTGAGATCCTCTTTCGGTGAGGGATCCGTGCAAGCTGTGGTCGGAAAATGGGCGACGAAGACCTGAGTTGCAGCGACATTTTTTTTCCTCCGGAAAGTGGATGTCCGGGAGAGTAGATTAGCAGCGTAGGTTGAGAAACGGGGGGGGGGGGAGTTGATGGAGGGTGGGGTTAGAGGGGGAGAAGGGGCAGAAAGGGAGGGATGGGGGGGGCTAGGAGCCTGACGGAATCACGGCTGTGAAAAATGGAGGCCAAAGGAGACGAGACTGGGAACAGGAGGGAGGGGTGAAAACTTGAGACCGCTCTTATGTAGTATATATGTGCCGCTGAAAGTGATAAATTAGAGGAAACCTGAGGAGAGAGAAAGAGAGAAGTAAAAGAGAGTACGAGAGGGAAGGACTGAAACTAATTATTCTGCACAAAGCAAAATCAACAGAAATTATAAGGCATTCAATAAAGCGGCCACATGTGTAAATGATGGTCTATTTGCAAGCATAAAGCGATTATTTAGGTCAATCGTTCCCAACCTTTGTGTGGTGATGTTCCACTAATTAGTCTTTAAAAATACCGTTTCGGCAAGCCAATTCGCAACTCAGTGGCACTACGAAGGGAAAAAAATGTATTACTGTGAATGTTAATAAGGAAAATACTTTCTTTTTTTGTTTGAAGCTATATTATATTATCTGGTTCTGTTTGAATATTATGCTGAATCCTGTCAATAACATTCTAATGATGATTTTCTCAGACCAACGGCCGGAAAAAAGGCGGACAACCGTCCATGTGTTAAACTATAATTAGTTTATTCGATTTTTTTATGGACGCCGTAACTAATTAATTTAATCAACCTTATTTCTTCAAAAAAAACCCTTATTCTTAATCGTGTTATTATGTATCACTTATTCGGTGTGAAAAATATTGGATATGTCTAATTCAATATGTCGCATGCTCATGCCTCCAAAATAGGTTGTGCTGAAAAGAGGTACCTGCACGACACTTTGATGAAACTATGCGTCAAAAGATATTGGTTATTGGAATGGTTATTTATATTCCGCGTTTTGAGTGACTTAACATACCATTTGAAAAATTGGAAGGATTAATTAAATAATACTTTAAAATTGATAGTTGTGACTATTAATCAGTCCTTTTTTTGATACAGACAATGGTTTTTCCAACATTTATTGACAATAGCCTAGTCGTTTGTCCATGAGTATATAACATTACCAAGATAAAACTGTTTCAGGCGCGCCATTAGATTAAGACGTGCTGCCACATTTAATCCCTCAAATTAAAAATTTAAAAAGTGTTTTTATGTACATTTCTCTCATAAACGTTGAACAAATTTTATGGAAATTTTTTGAACTGCTTGAATTTATTCGTATCTCTTATCTCAATTAACATTCATCATATATCATTTACTTAGTATATTTTACTTTATTTCTGGCGAAAATGGAATTATATTTCCTGTTGGTTGTCATCAAGAACTAGTTACTAATAATATCTCCGTAGCCGATTAATCACTGACCTACATTTTCGTATTTTGTTCAACATCGCCCACGCCGTCATGAATGACTTATCAACTGGAATGGCATCACGTCAATGGCATCACGTCAAACCATAGTAGAAGAGAGAAACCATCACTCATTACATTCACGAAGATTCTCATCCCCTTAACAGCGGGTGCGTACTTTATTGATGACTGCAATAGAACGAAACGAGGTGGGGAAAGATTTCACAAGACGACTTAAAGGTGTAAGCGCCGAGGTAAAATATGTGGAATCCATCAACACGAGGAATTACATAGTAAGAAATGATTTGGAAGAGAGCAGGAAAAGTAGATGGGAGGATCGTCGTAGATTAAATCTTGGATAAATGTACGTAGCCATTTGGAGAAGTGACTGTAATGAATAAGAGGTCGTCTAGAAGTAGGCGCAGGAAACGGCGTAGAGGTGGATAAACCGGAAGGATGGCAATGGGGAAGGATGGAGGGTGTCGGGGGTTGTTCGGATGGAGATGCGTACGGGAGCGTGACGCAGGAAGCCGCTGTGAGGGTGGCTCAAAGTCAATACATCCATAAAGATATCTTATACTTTATTGCACAAACTTTAAATTACAAAGTTGAGAA
>WURS02008194.1:0-12479 GCA_011762765.2 Rhinocypha anisoptera | reverse complement strand
GGCGGTTGGAGAAGATTTTCTCAGGCGGATGAGGAAGGGCCGATACGGCCCGAAAGCTTTCGAACAAGAAGAAAATGTGAGTGTCTCTATATCTGTGTCTCTGTGTTTTTTATGTACTTTTTGTGCCGTCTTAGATACTTATACATTGCTCCACTGAGCTTTTCTTCAATTGTGTATATATATATGTGTCTATAAATATGTAAATGCATATATATACATATATATATATCACATTCAGAAATGCCGACCTGATTAGCCTGGCGGGTATCGCCCTCGCCGGCTAACATAAAGGTCGCAGGTTCGAGCCTAGGGCATGGGTGTTTAGTTTGTTCAGAGAGATTTTTCCAATGATTTAAGGAGATGCGAAATACCATAGCCGTCGAAGCACCCCATAAATAAAAATACTACTACTACGACTTTCACATAATATCTTACTGATCCTGGTGAGGTCTTCACGGTTTTTTTAGGTTGTCAGCTGCAGACGTTTCAATGGCTAACTCCGCCATTGTCCTCAGAGCGTGTGAAAACAGTTCTCATTCTCGCGGCTGTCGCTAGAGTTTTTGCCTGTCGTACAGTGGTGACATCTCTGTCACGCATTGACAAAGAGTGTCCGCCCATTTTAA
The DNA here is from genome assembly GCA_011762765.2 of Rhinocypha anisoptera. Classification (NCBI taxonomy): domain Eukaryota; kingdom Metazoa; phylum Arthropoda; class Insecta; order Odonata; family Chlorocyphidae; genus Rhinocypha; species Rhinocypha anisoptera. The sequence continues at coordinate 11,856 of WURS02008194.1, read as the reverse complement.
AACAAACCGCATGTTTCTACCGGTTTCCAGTCCGAAGAAAAAAATTGGAGACCTTACAATTTAATGCACTTCGTACATTGGTGACTGATGTTTGAACTTTTGGACATTACCCTTTTTAAATACCTGATGTATGAATTATCACATGCCGCCATCGGGGTTCTTAATTGACATAAGTGACTTCTACCCTCACTTATGAAATCTACCTAGGAGCTCACTCAATAGAATGGTTAGTTTTATCGCCACTGTTTCACGGTGAAATCTGTTGTTGTGAGGAATTAGCGCTTCTCTTCCACATTCATTGTTCCCTTTTTCACGCCAGAAAATCTCACTCGTTCGTAGGTTTATTTGAGGATTTGATTTTTCTTTTTATCTTCTTGACCATTTTGTTACGGTGAACCTTTATTTATTAATTTCCTATATGTGTACCAGATTAATCATCTTTCTGCTCTTTTCTAAAAAAATAGAATTGACTATACTATAAGAATTATAAATCGTATGTGGACATAATAATTCCTCCAACCCCCCAATCGAGGGAACGGAAACGCTTCGAGAAAACAATTGTCATAAAAACTACGATGAAGTTTCAGAACAACACCCCCCGAAGGAACGGATAATGTGCAACGCTATTCATATGGGAAGGTTAAAAAAAAAAAAAAAAATTATCCGACACGACAGTACGGCCGGGAGAATTGCCAGTGTAGCTTTGACATCGAGCTCTTTTAGTTCGGGACTCCTTGGAGGCTCCCAAAATTTCGCGGTCCGAGGTGTGGGGAAGGGGGGTTGCTGCAGGAGGAGAAGAAGAATCGCCGAATAAATCGGAAAAGCACGTTCCTACCTTTCTTTTTTTTTCCTTTTCGTGCTTCGAGGAGTGGGCGGCGGCTTGTGGTTCCTGTTGTCGTCGTTATAAAATCCTTGTCCGATCACCGGAAAGGTGCTGTCTCTCTCTCCCTGTCTCCGGGGCTCGCGGGGACGCGAGGTTCACGCCTCGCGACAAGCTCCCGCGATTTGATTTCCAGATCCAGTCCCCTACTTGAACGAAGACTGCCGCCGTCTGCTCCGAGAAGCGCCGCCTTCGCCCGAAACTCATCGGCGACGTGGGAGTTCGCCGGGGAGCCGCGAGATGGCAGGATCGCCCGGACAGGAGGCTCCATTGGAGGGCGGCACGAACCTGGGTGAGGAAAGCCGACAACAACACGCGGATTGAGATCCCGAAGTCGCATCGGCTTGCCGCAAAAGATTCTAGCAGCAGCATTAAAAAACAAAAACTCGTTGCGGTGACGGCAACGAAGGACTCAAGGCAAATACCACAATTATTTTCCTCTCATTTGGGTAAGAATTGCTATCTTGCCTCTGATATACAGGAAAAAAAACCTCTTCCTTACGGACTCCAATGGCCTAGCAGAATATGTCCTTAAATCAGAGGTGTCCTTAAGTTAGAGGTGAGACCGAGAGCACTGGGTTTTTTCCATATTCCGTGCACATATTTTATGGTAAAGATTTGCTAAAACGTGTGGTTCCAGGGTTAATTATGTGAAATTTTTCCATGTTGGAGAAGACAATTTATGCGGATTTCACTTGATAAGAGATTTATTCACGACCCGGGTTTCAGCATGCTATGCCATCACAAGCACCTGATGATTCACCTGTCGTGAATAAATCTCTTATCAAGTGGAATTCGCATAAGTTTTCCTCTCCGATACAGTGAAGATTCGTGTTATGGGAAAAATGTTCTATTATAACAAATATCAAATCTGACTCATTATAATGAAATTAAAGTTAAAACAAAGAAAACATATTTATCAGTTTCCATGACTCATTGGAAAACCTTGGGTCAAGAACAGCGGTCCAACCACCTAGGGTCAAGTGCTAATGCTCTTTTGAAGTTTTGAGGATTAGAAGTTCCAAGAATGCACCCCACGACATCCTTTTATTCATTCAATCCAGTGTGCACCACGTTTTACCTTCGCTGATGTGTCTATTCCCAGTGGTTCATTTCCTTTACCTGCTTCACCACCTTATATTACTATTCATAAATTCCATCTTTAGAGAAAATCATTTCAACTTCGGACCAGAAAAAACCATGTGCAGGGTGTTCATTTGGGAGAAAAATATCTCATAAAAGGTGTTCGTGTCCTTAAATGGGAGTGTCCATATATAATAGGGTCGATTTTTACACGAATACATATAATTCTGCCGTGGAATCAAATTCTGTCCATATGTAAGAGGTGTCCGTAAATGGAGGTTTCACTGTAAATCTAATACCTCTTATTCAAAAGAAGGCAGTTCGTATATTGTGTAATGCAGGTCCGATTAATCACTGCCGCACTTTAAGAAACTGAAAATTAGAGTCTAAAATATGTTTATACTATACTATCTGTTTCACCTAAAAGAAAATCTGGAAATGTACTTCACAAGGGCAGATGTGCACCAGAGGAAGAAACTTCTATGATTTACCACGATATAGACTAAGCAGTACATACAAAGTTGAGAGCTTACCACTCAGTTTCTAAATATGCTGCCTAGCTCTGCAAAATCAGTACCTACTATAATGTGTTCAGAAGGGTTCTGTATAAATGGCTCATCGCCAAACCCCTCCTTACTCCCTAGAGGAGTATTTTGACCATGATTTCACAAGTGTCAAAATTTAAAGTATATTGTGCTATATCATGTGGTTTATTATTATTAATTTCCTGGTATTTTTTGTTTTGTGCTTGTTCTATATCCTTTGATGATATCTATCATAGTGTGTTCTATGCATTTCTATAAGATTAATAAAGACTATTATTATCTAAAACTTTCTAAAAAAAGTTCTTGTCCGAAGAAAAATAAAATATAATGATGTACTTTCACTAGTTGAAACATATTTTTGGAGACTATTCCAAGCTTCAACCTCCTACTATCCTTCCATCCCTATCCTCATACAGTGATGCCTCAGCTAACAAAGATAATTTGTTCTTGGATCCCAAAGTCGAAATCTTCATTAGCAGAAAAATGATTTCTCAAATTCTCTACAGAAAATCATTTTGGGTGCTGCTGAGATTTAAAGATGAGTGTTATAAAAGAGAAAAAAGTACACTATAATAGGACAAAACTCACAAATGAGTGAGATGAATACATTCTAAAATTCAGCTCCCAACACGGCTGTAGTGTTCATTCCTGAAAGTGTTTGTTAGCAGAATCTAAATTTCTTAGCCAGGACCGAAAAAGTGAAAAATATCTTCATTGGCCACATTACTTGTTAGCCAAGGTGTCACTGTAAACCTTTACTCCCGATCTCAAATAGCCTGACATTATTGCTGAATAGAGTTGAAACAACACCATATATATATATATATAAGAAGTTAGATTTTCCATATTCGTAATGGAATACAAAGTGGTGGAGGAAACTATTAACATCACGGCTTATCAATCCTAAGATTGGTTTGTAGCAGCTCTCCAAAAACCAACCTGTCAGGCTCTCCACACTCTTGTACCAGGTACCTTACTCCTTCATTCTCTGTTGTCGTCTCAAAAAGCATCCTTGCCCTGTCTCTAGGGTTTTTCACTCCTAAGATGCTTTCTAATTACATTTTCACCAACTATCATGCCTCAACATTTTCCCTATTAGTTTCCCCCTTGTTTCAAATATACCCAATCGTAAGGTTCTCTTTCAAAGAGTCTTTGGTGTACTTATTCGTTGGTTCGTATCTATTGATTACCAAACAAAGGGGGCACAACCTGTCATATGGTGCTCAGCCACCTTAATTGATCGGCATTCTGTTTGCAGTCCAAAGATTGGTTTATCTATCACAGCTCTCCACATTATCCTGTCTCACCTGCCAACCTCTTCATACCTTCATATACCTAACTACAACATCCTCCATTATCTAATTTTTTATAGCCCAATTTTTTTTATTAGGAAATCAGACATCCAAGGTTTTTAGTTTAACCACTTTGCACTGTGGAGCTGTTTAGCACTCACATGGCTTCAGACAGATTTTAAGATGAAGTAGTAGTCTGATAACCTCATTCTCCCTATTTACAGGATCCAAATTAACTGGTTGCACCTTTTTCTAAAATAGTGTATATATAGCATATCTAAAATAGATATATGTGGTATTGGAGCAGTTAAAATAAATATATTTGTTCGTTTTGTGGGTTTAATCGTCTGTAATTGACAGAAGTGTTGCAGAACGATCAGTACTGCTAAGTGCTTGGCATGAAGTTCATATTTGTAAGTGTTAAAGAACCGAACAAAAACATGATCGATGCACGTTATCATTTGCTTTGTTATTCCATTGGATTCATTGACTAAACTAGTTAACCAATAAGAGCAGAAATGATTACTGTACCGATCGGAATCATTGCTGGATAGTAATGTATTTATGTTCATATCACATAAGGTTACTAAATTATTTGTAACATTATTTAATATTTTAACAGAAGTTCAAATTCTAACATGAATTGTGATATCAACTTTTTTGAACTCACTAAACAGCAAGCTGATGATAGACTAAGGATCCAAACTTTAGGTATATTATCAAACAATCAGCAGAGGGTATCTTAAATGGTAAAATAGCATATTCTATGTTACATTTTTTAAAAACAATTACTCCTCTTTCCCTTGATGAGTAATTACAATTTTCAATGAAATTGTAGCCTTTAATTTTAAGGAGATCAATTCCATCATTTATTTAACCAAATTTTAGTCAAAATAGAATTGTAGTAGGTCGGTCAGGTCATTTCAGCAACATTAGGTATGCTGCTTAAATTTTAAAGAAACAAATCAAAATTACTTCTCATGTTGAAATGTTAATTTAATGAAACTGGGTAATAGTATTAGTGTTAATTATCCAGAGTATTAACCCTTTTAGTGCCAGCCCCATCACTTGGTATATATGAAAAATCCCAGGGCTTCTTCATGGAATTTGTTGATTTTTTACACATTTAAATATATATTATATACATATATATATTAATATCAATTTGTTAACATCGTTTTTATTCACACTCCAAACACTTACAGGGTAAAATATATTATTTATATTTTTTAACTCTTAAACAATTTAAGAAAAAAATTTTATTAAACAAAAAATCAGGTTGATAGATGCTGGCACTAAAAGGGTTAAAAAAAGGTGCAAATGGGAATGAGGTTAATGTATCTGCCTCAATTGCTTGATAGAATAATATAGGATTAAATAGTACCTGGGCCCATGAACTTAGATGCAATCATTGTGCACACACTAGATGGTAGCCCTAGAAAGGAAGAAGCAGAAAGGGTGTTCAAATTGGAGCAAGTAATTGAGCAAATTCTTGTAAGGAATTACCTGAAACTAATGGGGTGGGTGAATGTAGTAATAATAATAATCTTTATTTTAGCAAAAAGTATTCAACACACAAAGACATAATACACAATGAGACTGGCTGAAAGAAAAGTAATGTGTAGCGGAAATTGGAATGATTATCAGTAGGTTTAGGAATAAAAAATTGCCATGATGAGAAAGTAGTTGAATTTGATACCAGAGAAAAATACAGATGACTACTAACATTTGGTTGAAACATCTCAACACACATAGATGACTAGGAAAATGTTGACAGCCAAAAATATATAGATTTTATTATGATCAAACATATGTATATGAACATTCTTATTCAGTTCTTAACCCCTCAGCTGTGGAAACCTTGTCTCTGTGCGGGAGAATTGTTGCACTCTTCCCTTTTATTTCCGACATAGGGTTTATTAGGTGGCATACCCAGGATGACTCTTATTGACTGTGTAGCCCAGTTCAAAAGGGGGTACTGGAGATACAATTGACTAGAGTAAAAATATTTCAAGCAGGAATATATCGATAAAAATGAATTCCATATTTATTTTCCTTGATAATTTCTGATAAACTTGATATCAAACAGTACGTAAATCCTTTAATTTATAACCAGCATTCTATTGAAACGCTGTGACAACTAAGGGAAATGACGAGGGTGGGTCAGAAAACAATTTCCCAAATCTCAGTGGATGGAATGCATTCATCAAACTCGCCCAAGGGTCGTGAACTATCATAAATGGCACTTCAAAGAGGTGCCCTAGTCCGGAACAATAGGAAAGTGTGACCATTCAAACCTTTTTAGAAAGGACGGGGTATAAAATTTGGCGAGAGTCTAGGGAGGGTACGAAGGCAGCAGTCATACTTACATGAATGTATTCTACACAGTCGCATGCCAAAATGTTGATCAATGTATTCCACAGCCTAGGGGTTAATGTCCCCTGAGTAGATGCATATTCAGATTATGACTGATTTTTAAAATATATAATAATATTTATTTGGTCAAGAGATCAACCTATGTGATACAGGACAAGTCATAAGATATGGGAGGCAAACAAAAGAAAGGAAATTAAAAAAGAAAGTGTACAAATCATTCACAGAGTTGACAGATCATTCATAAATTCATTCACACTATAGTAGAGCTTGTTGATCGAAAAATGTTTGGTTTGATGCTTGAAGCAAGAGATGTTCCTCATACTCTTCAGTTCTTTGGGTAGAGAGTGCCGACTGGGTTAGCGTGGTGGGCTCACCAGCTAACCCAAAGGTTGCGAATTTGAGTCTCCCCCAGGGCATGAGTGTTGTGTTTGTCCAAATGGGTTTTTTTCTATGGCTTAAAGAGGTTCAAAATGTCCATAGCCATTAAAGCACCGTAGCCATTAACCGAGTCTACTACTAATACTTGGGAAGAGCATTGAAAAACCTAGATCTCATAGAAAGTGGACCAAGCAAAGCAGTTCTGGTACAGGTAAAAGGAAGATGCAAGTTATTGTGCCCTCTGCTGAAATATATATGATATACCACACTAAATTTCCTAGAACTGCAATATTCTGCACAAAAAAGTAGCCAAATATCTCTGTGGTTGAAGAAAGTACACAAAGTTCACAGCAACATCACATGTACACATGATTTTTTTTCATTTGCAGAATTGTACATAGTTTAATTTTTTCCCACCAGGATGGACAGTCACATGGAGTATTTACTGCAATTTTTTAAGAAGATTTAGGGAAATTATTACATGTCAATGGCCTTAGATAAGGAAGAAAAGAGCGGTTGCTTCACTATGACAACATATCCGCACACATTGAGAGAAACTTACAAACAACATGTCCACTGAAATAAGATTTGGTGCTTTCCCGGCGAATGACGAAAGTGAAGTCTTCTCGGGTTCTCCACCGGGTCAAGGCGCATATCAGCCCTGAGGACGACCCTCGTGTCGAGAGTTGAAATGTCGGCCGCAATGGAGCCCTTGACCCGGTGGAGTACCCGAGAAGACTTCACTTTCAACATGTCCACTGTCTCCATCCATCCTATTCACCCAACTGTGAATACTATTCCATTCACCCTCTGTGAATACTACCAATTCCCTAAAATGAAACAGATTCAGTTAAAATGGTGGGGTTTTAACTCAATCCAAGAGGAATCACAACAGAACTTGAACAAGCTACAATCAACAGAAATCCAGCAGTGCTTGCACCCAGAGGAAAATCATTGCATGGAACTCTGAGCTGAATTCTTAATAAAAGCATAGATTGTTGACAAAGCATTAGATGATACTAGGAAAAGGCAGACGAGGTAGGTTTTGTAGGCACTGCGTATTGTGATCTCTTTCCGTGTCATACACACCAAGCATTTTAACTCGAGTTTCTCACACAACTTTGTCGCAACACATGCAGCAAACAACAAATTGGCAATGCTACTCTACTGAATGGCAAGTCTGTAATGCTCCCAATATTCAAACAAATATGAATCAGTAAAAAGTTCATTCACAAACTTAACATTTTAGCATTACTTGCTCCTACATACAATAAAGAAGAGCTTTGCAAAGGTACATTATACATCACTTTGTAAAGAGGAAATCTAATACTGACAAAAATTTGGAAGGTTTAATGTATTTCTATTTACATAAACATATTATCTCTCCACTGGTCAAGTCTTATTCATTCATAACTTGTGATGTTCACTTCTTTTGCCATATACATACTATGAAAGTTAAAGGGTCAACAGAAGAGGTAAGAAAAAAATAATCACAATAAATATTAAGATGAAAATACCATTACTTGCCAATAAAAATGAAATATATGTAATTACCTACCACAGAAGGGTATAAGTGGTAGAAATGGAATATTATGGTCTGAAGATGAATAGCAGAAAACTTTTGACACACCTACTAACAATGACCAAAGAAATTTTACAGTACTGCATGAAGAATAGAAGTAAGTAGACATGATATTTCTGATATATTATGAATAGCTTGTATAAATATGACAAAAGAGAAGAAAATAAATAATTAAATGAACTCATCCTCTACAAGTTTATATGCCTTGAGGGACATTTGTCCTCAACACTACTATCAAACCACACATAAGTTCATATTCCTAGGATTATCATGAAAGAAGAAAAATTAACAGTGAAAGTAAAAAATAATATTTTAAATTTATCAATAGTTAAATACTGGTACATTACTTCAGAAGGCAAAGAAAATTTTAACATTAAATGGGTAGTTATTACTTTAAATAAAGTTAAATTTCTTTGTGAAGCAATTATTCACTAAGATAAATTGATAACTATACCAACAAGGATGTATTCCCTAAAGGAAATGGCTACATAAGTGTGCCAAATGGCTACACATCATTTGTGGCCGGGTAAAAACCCTGTGCGGCCGAGTGCACAGAATTTGTAGCAATTTGGCACACTCTTATTTCCTCAGGGGTGTACTTTGATAAGCAGGAGTTATAACTTTGAACTGGAGAGTTTCAAACGAAGTTTTAAAGCAAATTACAGAATATTTGAATAAATAATGGTTCACCTATAAATGCATCATATTTGTCATAATACTGTGATGTAAACGAAACTCTAAAAATAAATACACGATGGGTTACATAGTAAAGTAAGAAACTAAGTAAATACGTCTAAAAATTATATATTTTATGAATATTTGCCAAATATTTTGAATACATTTTGAACCTACCCACCTCAATCTATCGATGTGATCAATCTATCGATATGGATGTGATTTTCAAGATAGCTATCGAGTTCCAATCGATTTCGACCGATCTCCGTCCGACTCGTCCGATTGTTATTAGTATCGAAAGTCCTGTTAGTGTCATGTCAAAAATGGCGTCCGTTCAAGAGTATTGTACACCTAACCCGGCTAGTGGAAATAATCTCACAATGATTCCTGACTGGCTACATTCTGAGCACAGCACTGGGGTATTTGAACTTTAAATTTATTTGTTTTCCCAAAATACCTGTCTTGAAATACCGTATTGAGGGCATTAGGAACAGTTATCAATTATGCAAACTCATCTGATGGATTCTCTATTAGAATTATTTAAATTGTGATTCTGTCTTTCAGACCTCAATAATGGCAGCAGAATTCGATGGAGGAGTAATAATTGGTGCTGACTCAAGGACTACCACAGGGTAAATTATCTTTACTATACATTTGAAAGTTTTGCTTGAAGAATTTGAATCACGATAAATCTTTTTATACAGTGCCTACATTGCCAACCGAGTGACGGATAAGCTGACGAGAGTTACCGACCATATATATTGCTGTCGATCTGGATCAGCTGCTGATACCCAGGCGATTGCCGATATTGTTACATACCATCTTGAGTTTCATGAGTAAGCAGAAATTTTTTTTTACCTGCCCAGGAAAAGGTATATTGACAACCTAATTTCATTATGGTTTCATTTTTTTAATGCATTCAAGGATTGAACTTGGTGAACCACCGCTGGTTGCAACTGCAGCCACTGTCTTCAGGGAGTTATGTTATGATTATAGGGATTCCTTGACGGCAGGAATAATAGTTGCGGGATGGGATAAGAGGAAAGGTGGCCAGGTATGTTTGAACGTCAAAGCGTGGTCATAGTTCCATCCACTAATCCCCAGCGCGCGAAAAAATCATTTTAAAAATTAATAGCGAATCTCTCATAAAAATCTCTAAAGTTGAAGGATAATGAATCCATCCAGAAAGGTTAACTAACAAACAGCTCATTAATTTTCTTGAGTCTTTTCATAATGTGCAGTGCTTGAGGATCCGGGCTCATCCTTAATTTGTCCATTCTGTTGTTTATTTGACTTAATAAACTGGAAGAAATACTACAAGCACTTATTTATAATATAGAAGTGTTTACTGCTTAAGTTTATATTTTCTAAAAAGTGTGCATCTTTTAATATTTGATGAACTTATTTGGTTACTTAAACGAATTTCTTATTTTCGTAAAATGTTTACCTATAGAAGAATTAATGAGTATCACTATCAATTAAAGGAGTCTGTTATCTCTTCATTTTATAGTAAGCATCCTTTTCTATTGATTCTGTAGGTTTATTCCGTTCCAATTGGTGGCATGTGTATGCGCCAACCCATTTCAATTGGTGGATCTGGTAGCACATACGTCTATGGCTATGTGGATGCTAATTTTAAGCCAAATATGTCCAAGAAGGAGTGTATGCAGTTCGTAACTAACAGTGAGTACACAAATTTAACTAGAGCTAACGCATTTTCACGTTTTATTTTTATCTCATTTGCTATAGTGAGATACATTGCTCATGTTAAAAGGATTGTTGTTGTTGGGACGTCAGAGAAATCATTTTCAGGGACAGTCGACTTGGTGTTTTACCATCATACACTTCTAAATTTCGTAAGAAAGTATTTGCCTTTTCATATTTCATTTAAGAATTAGATCATTGAATTACTTTTGCATATAATATGATGTGATTAAAATGTTATAAAAGGTTTTTTTTTACGTATACAAGAACATATAGGATTACATGAAACTTTGCTTTTTCTACATACTTAACTAAGTCATGCTCCCCATGTATTAGTTTTGCGTGGTGAAATGATATGTGTTGAGACATTTAGGAGTATGGAATTATATTCATTATGGAGTAATAAGGAGAAATGTACCCTAATTATAGTTTTAAAGATTGTTCCCTGTCTTCCTGGTAATCATTTCATTTGGAATTTTAGTTCCTAATGTGTTTCAATCCTTGTTATCTTACTACCTCTGTGACCCCTTTAAACATTGAAAATACATTTCAACCTCCATGGTTCAAAGTGCCAAGCAAAGAGGAAAAGAATCTATCTGTGGAAACTACGAATTACACCAATACAGTTTACAGCAGAAAGTGATTTCAGTCCATATCCATTAATAAATCCATTCATTTGAGCAGCTCATAATTCTCTTTGAGCACCCGAAAGAACATGTCTGGATATATTTTGGATTTATGATGGCCTACTTCCTGAATATTGTGAAATTCCTATGTCATATGTAGAGCAGTATGGACAAATCAGATGAAGCTGATCATATATAAAATATCTGTTGTACCTCATTGATGATTTAAAAAAAAGTATTTAACCCTGAGGTCAGTTTGACAGGTGAGAGTAGACCCTGATGTGAGCACTAACCCCCATGGTGTCTGAAACTTGACACACCATCAGTGATGTAGCGGGGGCCAGTTTATTTCCCAGTACTGCCTGTGGTTTCCTAGCAAGATATAGTACCCAGAAAATCACTTTCTCAGTTCAACTGGAGGTGTCAACAGGAATCAATGGGCTTTGAACCTGGGTCCAAGTGTAGCCATTAAGTGGTCAAGTGACCTACCCACAATGGGCTACCAATGACCTCCATTGAAGATTAACACTGCATAAAAATAAGTATCTTCAACAACTTATTAAAATTTTCTTATAGCTTCATCCAGAAACGTTTTAGGACTCTATTTTTGAAATTCACATTTAAAATTTATTGCTCATTTAACCCCTCAAGCGGGGATTTAATATTTGGGAATTTAACTCCTCAGTGGGTATTTAAAATTGCCTCAAATACATTA
>WURS02008183.1:0-12480 GCA_011762765.2 Rhinocypha anisoptera | reverse complement strand
AAAAATGCGGTGTTCCACTGTATCGCTCTTTTCCTTACATTCGCAGATGTCATTGTCTCTTTTCCCTATTTTAAACATTATTAATTTTTAATTTCAAACATTTAAAATTATTTTTCGTTCATCAATTGTCGGATTTAGAAACAATCGACCCCTGCTCAGTCGTTCGGCCACAGGGCCGTAATTCCTCCCTCGTGCACCTACGGAGGCATTTAGAGGTCGGCGGAATGACGAATTACAGGGAAACTAAAGTAGCACGTTTCTCAAAAAACGGACCGCATTGAGCTTTATGCATCAAATTAGTGGAGCATACGTAGATTACGGTACATCACTTTGGTCACGACGTCAGTATTTTAGAATAAACTGCCAATGTCAGTAAGGACACGAGCAGAAAAATTGACTAACCAAGGAAACATTTTTATGAGTGGGGGAGGTTCATAAGGTGTGAGCGCGAATAAGATATTAGTTTTGTTAATAAGATATTAGTTAATTACGGAGCTGAGAATTATATACTTCAGTAATCTGGTTTTTTTAGGAAAGAGAGTTCGTATAATAAATTCTACCTTGATCAGAAAGTTTCTGGAATTTATTCAGAAAATTCAAAATTAAAAGTTGATTATTAAAAAATCGGTATTGTCCCCTTCAAAGTATCCTCCATCAACTGTGACGCGCTCATGCTAGTGCCTGATCCAATCCTCGAAACATTTTTTTATAGTCGGCTTTTGATATGTCCTTCAATGCCATCTTCTATTTTTCCATTATCTCCTCTCGGCTAATGAAATGGTTTCCCCGGAGCGGTCTTTTGAGTCGGTCGAACAGAAATAAGTCTCAGGGAGGCAAATCAGGCGAATATCGGTGACTTTTGGATGGCCTTTCTGTCATTCTGCAGTAAAAAAAAGTCACGGATAATAACGGGATTGTGTGACGGTGCGTTGCCGTAGTGCAAAATCCATGAGCTCTTTGCCCACAAATCCAGTCTTTTTTGACGAAGTGCTTCCAGAAAACATCTCATAACGCCCAAATAATACTCCTTGTGGACTCCTGTCTGATCTTCTGGCGTGAATTCATGAAACACAATACTGACGTAATCCATGAAAACCATGAGCATCGACTTCTTTTTCGACTAAAAAAGATCGAGATTTTTTTAGTCTTGGCTCTTTCGGTGTGCGCCGTTCACTCGCTTTATTCGGATTACATGTCATACCCATAAGCTCACCTCTAGCCTCCAGTACTGATGCGTTTGATGAATATTGGAATGTTAGGACTGATTCAGCCTTCAAAATCATGTCCTTCGCAACATCAACCATGCCCAGGAACATGTTTCTTTTTTTGCGTGAAATTCAGGTCTTTCGGCACCAGCTATACAACGATACGTCTCAAGCCTAGTTCATTAGCTCATGCCTAAATGAGATGCAAACTGTATGATGGCCAATTTCGCGGTTTTCAGCAAAGATTTCTCTGATTTTATCAAGTGAAGTAATTCATGTAATTCATTTTGAGTATAACATTTCTTTGATTTTACTTTTTGATGTCGACGGTCTGCCAATGCGTTCATTATCCTCGACGGAATCACGACCACTTCTGAAGCGTTCATGCCGCATGCAAGTGTTTGTTATCGATACAAATATCATGGAAAATTTTTCAACGTTACCGAGGGTCTTCAAATATCAAGGTCCGGTGAATCTGTTTTTCATGCAATTTTTATTCAAACTCGTTGGTGCAAATTTGATTTCATTGTTAAAATCGTAAAAAAACAGACAACGCGCATAGAATTAAGGTGTACTCAAGATGGCGTAAAATTAATAAATACCAAGCTATGATACCGAAAATTAGTGAGAATAACAAGGACAAATATATCAACCTAATATAAAAAATAATTTTTATCGGGTGTCTGAGAACGCCACACGGTGGTCATAACTGAAACTTTCTGATCAAGGTAGTATTGGCGTTGAATTTATTTGATCTTAGGATCTTCGTGAAGACGAATGCCGAAGATTAAAACGACGAAAGAAAGACAAATTGAGAGGTATGGCAGCATTGGAAGTTGTTGGGAAACATACGAAGAATACAGTGATAGTGGATAAAAGAAATTTTATTAAGAAATTGTTGGATATTGAAGATATTTTTGGAAGATAAAATGCCAGGGATGGTGAAGCAAATGGAGTAAAGAAAAATACATTTTTCTTTGCATGAACAGAGGAAGAAAGTACGCGCAACCTAAATCGGAATATTATTAATTTAAAGCTAAAAGGAAATGGGATATTCATGTGTCAAAATTTTCCGATAACTTGTGATATTCTATACTACCTTACGTAGGATACCCACATTTCCCTCATAGAAAAACCTGTGAATGGCGGATTAAGGATAATAAATACTCATAATAGGTATATGTATTATGGCATTGGAAATTAATTTAAACGTTGAAAAAAAACACAAGCTGCCTTTCCCAAATAAAACTTTTTTAATATACGACCGGTTTCCTTACATAAATTACATCATTAGGTCCCTGTAAATAAATTTTACACTAAATGCAAAGTGTTAATTAGTAATCACGAATTAGCTATAAATGGCCTAAATAATAAGTAAATAGCGTACATTATATGAATTAATTATGCAGGATAACTCTATTATGCAGATTTCTGGAATATCACTTCAGCGGAGAAGCCAAAAATATGTTTCAAGCCCCGACATAGAATGGTGCATCAGATCACATGCATAAAATCAGATAAATAGACTTTCGAACAGACAGACATAAAATGTCATTTTTTTACTCGTGCTATTAGAGATCAGAATAAATATGGTCACAGTCCGAGAGATAATAATTATGATGATGATGATGGGTAATCTACCGGTTTAGGTAGGTTTTTGAAGAGCATTAGGTTAGGTTGGCCTAATATCTAACTTTAATCCCTCTTTAAATCTTCATACTTCCTCCCTCCTATCATTCTGTTCAATGTCCCTATTCTCTCTTCCTACCCTTACCCCGCTTTCCCAACATTCTACCCTCCATTACAACCTTTAGCAATCCATTGACTTTGAGTATTCCCCTTCCATCCACATTTCCTGTCTTTTTTGGATCTCTCGCAGCAAACGCATCTCCTCCCCTACCATTCCCAAAACTTCGTCATTCGTTTTCCTCTCTGTCCACTTCACCTTCTCCATCCGTCGCCAAACCCACATCTCAAAAGCCTCCAACCTATTCTCATCATCCTTCCTCATGGACCCCACACTATAAAATCGATAAAGATTCGAAGAATTTTTTTCTCTAAATTCATAACAAATAATTTATTATTCACTTAGAGCTTTGGAAAAAATTGGACTACTACGAACAGAACAAAGAGAAATTATCAACGAAACTCTTAACGGAACATGTTCACAGAAAGTGCGTATTCTGAAATGATCGCACACACTTTTTACGAATTAATACCCCAGCGATGGTAGCTCCCAAGCGTAGAGAGGATAGTGGCAAACTTATCGACAAAAGTGTCAACGAAACACCCTAACCTAATAATATAAATACTTTTAAGAATAGACGAAAAAATATAAGATAACAATTTCTTAGCTATAAGTGATTTTTTATTTCTTTATTTATCTTTTATTTCCTAGCTACAAGTGATTCCTAGATACAAGTGATTTTTTTGTTTCTACATTTCTAATTATGTTACCTCCTGGAAAAATGGCGTACTTGTAACTTGTGCATTAACAATAATATTTTTTAAGATAATTTGCTTTCATTTACATTTATTTATCGAATTTCTTTTTTTTTTATATGCCCACTGTCGTTTCCGTAGGGGATCTTGAAACAAGTTCAATCCACAGATGACCCAAAAGATATATATATATATATATATGCAACGCCGTTGCACCATTTTTATTTTCAGCGCAGTTTACTTTTAATTCCACAAAAAAATATATAATATATGTAAGCATAGCATAGGGCACCGGAAAGTAGTGTGTTCCGCTTAGTCAAGCTTGCCATTTGTTTCATTGTTGTTAACGTGGAGTAGAATTTTGGATAATTGATTGTTGGAAAGTTTTAGCTTGGGGTTAGTGTAAGGGGAAGAGCGGGGATTGTTGTGGAGTAATAGCGGGGACTGTTGATTGCGAAGTGTGAAGAGTGTGAAGTGAGAAGCGAGAGAATAAAGACGCAAATTCCGAAAATGCGCCTTGACTTTAGTAAATCCCTGCCCTCCTCGACGGCACTATAGCGATATGTAAGTTTTTAGGCTTATTGAAACTTCATTCATCAAAAGACCTCTTTAGGAATTCGATAATGCGGCGAAATTTAAGGTACCGGGAATCGTTTAAACTTCGCTATTAATTCCTGCTATTATCTTAATTCATGCTCCCCGACTATTTGTATGGGACCTAATAAATTACGAGGTGTATTTTTAAACAAGAGCCCGAGGTGACGCCGTGCTGGCTTCAGAACTTTTTACACATGATTTATGGCGTCCAATGACGCGACACGGGTGCAACTCCGTCGAGACGCAGGGTGGGAGGAGAGGGGAGGAGAGGAAGTGGAGGTGGAAGACAACCGCGTCAGAAAATTAATTTTTTTCCAGGTTTTGTCACCTGGGGATTCAATTCTCCTCCTTCCCGATACGGAGAGCAGTCGGAGCCATAAATATAAATTTGGTCTGTTTTGCGGACAGGGAAAGGACTACTAAAGTTCTGGCCACGAAGAGTCGGGTCTTTTATAATTGAGCGGGCCCCTCAATCCCTAAGGTACAGGTCGCGGTTTATTGTCATACCAAATTTATAGCACGAAACCTTGAGAAAGAGAGGGACTGGCATATCTCATAGGCTGAAGTAACATGAACACCATTGTCACAGCTTTTTTAAAAAAATGCGCTGACCATCAATTTAAATGCAACAACTGAGGGTATTTTCTAAAGAAATATATTTACAACATTTTACCAAACACCTTACATCTAATGCACAAGTTATTTTTAATATAATCTTACCATTAGTTTCGTTTAAAGTAATATTTAAACTAGACTTTTTCTTGATTAGTGGTGATCAAACACAAGGTTTTTGAACTTGTTCGTGATAACGACGGTGTAACTGAGACCCGACCTTAATATTGGTGGTCCCGACCCGGTCCAATCATGGTGGTCTTCAATTATTTTCTTAAAGTATGATTGATTGATTGAATGCGTTTATTGCCGATAGTTTCATACAGTACATACATATTATTAACAATACGTTACAGTGCCATCAGCACCCCGTTATAGGCTGTGCGCCTCTTCAGGTTTACAGTAAGTTTAAGTGTTTTGGTTACAATACTGTCAAATTAATTTTGATTGAAAGTTGATTAAAGTATGATTGAAATTCGCACGGAAGCAACTTATGGTATTTTGCTAGATGATAGAGACACTCTGGCTGAGGGACTTTCCATGGAGGATAGGTTGTAAACTCTGTCGGGTACAACTCTGGTAAGTCGATATTGTTTGCACTTATAAATTTCTGAAATCTAATTTCCAGAGGAAGAGTGGCTCTGGGTTTCCGATAAAAACATTCTTCAAAAGCCGGTTTCAGATTCATGTTGTGACATGGATGTGATTTTAGTGACAAGATTTTACTTACGTAGTTGCACATGAGTGCCTCCCTACATAAGTCTAATGGTGGCTCCCCGGCATCAGAATAAATGCTGGGGATCGGACTAGTCCTGAATGCCCCAGTAGCCAACCTGATACCAGCATTGTGTATTGATGTTAGCGGACACAGGTAAAATGCAGGTGTTGAGGGGAAAATGAAACACCCATAGTCTAGTTTAGAACGTACCAAAGCTCTCTACAAAAGAAGCATCGACGTACGGTCATCACCCTTGTAGAGTTTGTTAAAAATCGTAAAATGTTTAGAATTTTGTGGAATCGACCCAAGGAACGCGTGTGGGATCAGCTAATACGAGATCGTGGTATTGCAGTCCATGTGTACAAACCAGGGGAGGCAGGCGCATATGATCAGCATGAGGAAATAATTGAGAATTTTCCTGATATAAAGAATATTGCAGTGACGGGAGACTGTAACTATGTCGTGGGTGAAGGCAGAGAGGGAGGTTAGGTATTGGATAGGATACTATTTACAGATAAAAATGTTAGTGAGGAGGGTTAGCAGCTGGTTAGAGTTTGATAGGAAAATGATTGTGGAAATACGAAAACTTGGTTCAAGCACCACAGTGCATGTAGGTACGAATGAAAGGCTTCGAAAAGTTAAGGGGTATGCCACTTAGATTATATCATGTTTAGGCATAGGGAAAAATAATTTCAAGTTCTCCATGATTCCGTTTGTAATTATCAACTGTTATGTGAATTCGAGAGAGTAAAAATGGCAGTTACGTTATTGAAAATGGAGAAATAATGGGGGAAAATATTAAATAGAATATCAGGAACCATTAAATAAACTTCTAAACAACGATAAGCAAAGTTGAATCGTCGAGAAATGATTAGAAATTATTAAATAAAAACTAAGTCGGGCGGTTATAAAAGAATAAAAAAGTACGATCCTAAAACGAATGAAGGAGATATTGGCAATTATGGAGATAACAAATAAAACAGAACAGTGAAATAAATGGAAAAAGTGATTATTGAGTGTTGAACTATTCCCTGCCGCCGTTCAGGAGTGGTGTGCCTCCGCGCGGGTGGAGTGATTAGGCCAGTTGGACAGTGGGGCGTCAGTAGCCCTAGGGTCGAGTGAGTCTCCCAGTACGAAAGGATCTCTCGAATAGTCTGATAACCTGTTGTGATAATAAACATCCAGATCCCGATCACCAGCGTACCTATTTATTTATACAAAAAACAATACAGTCAACTTAAAGTCAAGGTACCGAACAGGGAGTAAAAGCGAGGAAGGAAGGACAGAATGGAAATTAAACTGAGTTAAGTACTGATAAGAGGACGAAGTATGTAGAAAAGAGAACTTCGAGTAAAAGAAAAAACTACAGAGACATGGAAAGTTGGTGTACTGTAAAAAAAAGTTTAACCTTGATGGTAAATAACAGGAAGTATGATCCCTTCTATAAGAGATAGACCAGAAAAGTATTTAACAAAACGGAGAGATATTCATGGGAGATTTTATGAATTTTTCATTGCGTATGTCCGCTAGTTCGCTCATTTTTAGTTTTAAAAAATCTTTACAGCATTAATAACCGTTCTTCCTTCAATATAAATTTACTGCTTATGAAATAACATTATTTTTTCCATTTTAAGTAATAATCGCTTCTATTAATGTAATCAGGTGATTTTTCAACGTTGCAGGACAAGTATAACTTACATCGGAACTTGAGGAATTTTTACCGTTTGACAAAACCAAAAAATTGAACTTTAAGGAAAGAAATTACATAAAGTCTCACAAATTAAATTCACGGGAATTAGTTTCTTTTCAGCCCAATCACTCTTTGCTCGGCGAGTAAAGGATTTATTGGCAATCCAATCCTTTCGAATAACCCCATAGTTTGAATCCCCTGCGGTACTCGAGGGAAATGTTTTTTGCCATTAAATTTGAAGGGCAAGAGTTCCTCGAAGCCCTCATGGTGCATCTACTGCTATTGATCTGTCTGTTTGGACTAAATTTTCTCAAAGAGTTAAATCATTATTCAATGTCTCCAGAGAAAATGTTTTAAGACTAAGAATACTTGAAGGTTGCGGCAAGAAACTTTTAAGGGCTCGATTCTCCAAAGTCGCACTCCATTCGAGGATAAACAAATTTAGATCAAGCATCGAACTGCGACTGAAGTTTTTTTTTTCACTTTACGAACCTCGGTGACTGATTGACTTTTGAACTTGAGGAAAGAGCCAGTGACCAAACTCCAAATGCTGCAATATCTTGTGCTGACCGGGGAAAGAAATTTCACACGCGAAGAGCATCTTCTTCCTCTCCTGCTATTCTCCCACCTGCCTAACTACGTCCTTTTCTATTTGGTTTTTTTCAGAGACATTTTTTTTCTTATTCTTTAGTTTAATCGTTAGTTTCATTTTATTCTCGTTTAACTTTAGTTTTTATTTTTACTCGATCACTTTTCCACGTACGCTAATGTCGGCCAGTATGTAAATTCACTAGACTTTACTACTAAGATTTACATTTCAGTGGAAATTCACATATCAAGGTAGAGGGACCAGTTCCTTTCCCCGTGCCGCCTGTGGTTTCCCACGAAGAGTGGTACCCGAAAAATCACTCAGCTTGGGTTTAGCTGGAGGTGTCCGGAGGGTCGTCATCCGGTCTCGAAGCCGGGTCTCCCGGTCAGTAGCCAAGCACTCTACCCACTGGGCTACCACGACCATGAAGAATATCCATAGAGATTCGAAAAATAACTATCGCCAATGGCTTTAGGATGATTTTTTTATAACAAGTGAATTTATCAATTCTCGATATATTTTTATTTTGGGCTCAAATGTTTTGATCGGGCAGAGTCAAAATTGTTCGCCAAAGCTGCTGGTAAACCTATTTGGTTGCGAACAAAGATTTCTCTGTAACTTGATAAATACCCTGATTGTTAGCGGTAGATATTTCACACGGAGCGATTCCTCATCTCGCTTCTTCCCTGCTTTCACTATTACGATACTGAAGAGGCTGCAATGCCTCTCATTTTCCATTGTTCGTCATCGTAGTAAAAATTATGTAAATATTGAGAGATAGAGAGACAGTCAAATATGGAAAAAATATGTTTAGTTATAAAGAGAGTAGGATACGGTAACTGAACGCCATCTAGTCATTTTAAACTCTGACATTCAATTCCATATATCTGGATTTTTTATCATTTCGCGCAAAAATGAAAACTCGTACTTTCCTGTTCTGAAAAAGAAAAGTTCTATTTTACATTTTTTAATATTTCAAAAGTAAAATATACTTAGTGGTGGTTACCGCCATTCGCGCCAAGCGTGGCACGGAGCCCGAAGTAATGAGCCAAAGTGTTTCCTTTGGACGTTCACTTTCCCCTTCCTCCTCCTCTTCTCCCGTGCCGCTCAAGTCTTCCTTGAAATCTAGAAATATGGCGTCGACTTGAACGCTGTTTTCCCCGGAGGCCAAAAGGTGCAAGCTGTGAACGTTTTCCCCGGAGTGAAAAGTTAGAGCTGCGTTTCGCATGAAGTGCCTTTGCAGAATCCATGTTGGTTATTCAAGAGTAAACACTGATAATCGAGATAACCCATATTAACTTTAGTATTATAAAAATGATATGTTCTAGGACAGCGGTCCCCAACCTTTTTGCAGTTAAGAGCACATACTACGACTCACATACCTGTGAGTCGGCGGGCACCATTATTTTTACAAGGTATATTTATAGTTGGACAGAGGTAATAATACACATAATGTGCAAGAACAATGTTTAATTTAAAAAATACAATTTTAACATGTTTATATAATGGCACATGGATCTTTGCTGTCAAAATAAACGTTGAACCAAAAATCAAAATGAAATTTTTTACTCAAATACCAATCGCACGGCGGCAGCGCGGCTTTTTAAGAGCGGCGCGTGCACGTACTATAAAACTGTTTGCGGGCGACATGGTGCCCGCGGGGGCACACGGTTGGGAAGCCCTGGACTAACCCATAGTCCTAAGCCCCATTCCAAAACACGGAAACTCGCCAAGGTTTTAATTTTTAGAATTGAAACCGGAGACATATTGGCGTAACGTCGTTCAAAAATATTTAAGAATATGCTAGTATGTCGTTTCCAAATACATAAAAATCCAACCATCATAAACCCTAGTGGTGCGATGTTTTTAGACCATTTAAATTAGAGACATCGCTGTTGGTACTTGAAAGAGAATTTTACAACACGTATCTGCGACGTGTGAATGTCATATATCGGGGTGGGGGGACAAGTTCCTTAACACCCTACCCTCGGAGGCTGGAGAGCTTCTGTAAACCAGACTTAGGGTTAATGACAAATGATGATTAAATGAGAAGTACATTTAACGCTCTGGATTGAGGATATTTTCATGGCGTTAAAAAAGTGATTCAATGTGGCTTCGAAATTATCACTGAACTCTTCCTGCCTCCCGAATTATATACATTTTATGACACAATTTGTTAGTCAGCTTTCAAATACAGGCAAAATGAAAACCAGGAGTAATTGAAGTAACTTTTCAGTTTCCACATGATTTATTTAACACGACCATGGTTTCGTAGCAAGGCTACCATGGTCGTGGTAAATAAATTATCATGTGGAAACTGCAAAGTCACTTCAGTTACTCCTAGTATGTTGGACTTCCACAAAGTTACGCCTGAAACCGTATCGAAAATGGAAACCATTTTTGAAATCCTGAACGATGTGATATTACAACTGCAAGTATTATTTTTTAGACTACTCTCCAATGATGATGGAGTTTAAACAATAGTCTCTCCATCTGTAAAATTCTAAAAATTGGTAGGTATATTCCCGTGCTCGCGTAGCACTATTCTGTACTGAAAACTTTTGACGCCAAAAGAAGCTTTGCCATACGAATGAATTAAAATGGATTTATTTAGTGATAAGAAATAGGACAAGAGACTTCATACATATGGATATACGCCTTGATGCTGTCGCTGGAGCTGAAAGTATGGTCGTTCCTACTAACGAATCATGTAATTTGAACTACTTTAAAATAAAGGGAATTTTAAACTCAAAATATTATTATATTAAATAAACGAAAGATTATTTCTGAACAACTGATAATAATAGCCTGGGTTATATTGAAAATGTAGTATAATATTTCAAGAAAATTAGGCAGCATCTCCTCTCACATGGAGGTCAGAGGCAAGTCCGACTCTTTACGTCTGTTATGTCTTAAGACACGTGCATTAATTAGTTGTACTGCCGTCTTTAATCTACATTCCATAAGACGGCAGCAAAGCTTTGAGCCCCCATATTTAGATACATAAGGCAAAAATAGGCTCTTTTCTCCCACCCACTCCAACAAACTCGTCTCCTATTCGCTTTGGTTTGTAATGTGGCGCAATTCAATTTGAATCACTTAACCAGTTTTCACTAGGAAGGCCAAGCAAGCTTCCTATTTTACAGAGCAGGGAAAAACGAAGGTAAGGAATTAAGAAATCACCAACAGGTAAGGTAAGGAATAACAAATCATCACATTTCCACTTCACGGGTGGAAATCCGAACTTTAGACTTATTTTTTTATAGCTTACCAAATATAATGATAATCATCTTGATTCGGTTAGACTTCATGCAATCGTACGTAACTAAGGTAATTTATCAACTCTTGAAAGCCAACTGAGGGTCTAACTCATAGCCGTTCCTTATTTGTGTGCATGCATCCTGGCCGTGACTGCGCTTTTAGCATACCATTAATTGTAATAGTTATTGCAGATTATTAATATTACTCGAATAACCTACTCCTGCGTAAAATGATTAACCGAAACCGGATTGAAATTTGCAGGCCTCGGTGACGGCGGTCCACGACTGCCAACCCGGAGGACGCGGGTTCGAATCCGGACAAGGTGGATTTTTCAATCTCCACCTAGGGCATGGATGTGAGTGTTTCGTCCTCCTTATTAAAAACTGTTTCGCCCACTGCAAATGGCCTATTAGTGCTGTTTGTGGGCGAGTGAAAATAAATAAAACTTAAAAAAACCTAAAGAGTAGTAAACAGCATACAAACATAACTCCCAAACAATACATGGTTGTACGTATTTACGGATATCCTTTTCGGACTAAGTAGTGAAGATTCTGGCGTGATATTTTGAAATACGGGCAAATTCATCAAGTAATAACTTGCAAATTTCCAGTGATAATTATTTATCTTGAGCCAGGTTTCGATGATAACACATCATCTTCAGGTTATGTATTAACATCAAAAACATTATTTCGACCTGAAGATGATGTATAACAATCAATACCCAGGTTAAAAAAATCTATCTGTGGAAGTTTGCAAGTTTTTCCGCCCTAAATTCTCGTTTGAGTATTTACGAATGCTACTGCCTAAAACTGATAATACCATAGACTGAAGAATACTTGTATTCTTTAATCCATGCTAAAACCTACCCATTTCATGCAGGTTATACCTAAAACAGTTTTCTTATGGTAGAGTTTTAGCTATTCGAATTTGAGTTTAATTTCGCATTACGAAATATAAAACGGCATACCTCTCCCGCGTGATGGTGTCAAAATCCAGTCAGGCAGGGTACAATGAACCGGAACTTAGATCTCGTCGGATGCTGATTAGAGCAACGCTAAAATTTTAAGTAAATGCGACTTATGGATGCTTGCGTCAGAGATATCCTTGCTCGAGCTCCGTCCTTGAAGATAAGAAAAGCTTTTTTTTTTTTTGTTGTCCGTGATGAACTTTGCGAGGCGATTCGCGAGGCGAGGGAAAATGGTCGATGCGTCGTGTGATTCATTGATGCCCCGCATTAACAAGCGAAGCTCTATAGTACATGCTCCATATATCGCCCACCCCCCGCCCCCCCCCCCCCCCCCGCCGCCCACCTCCATACACCCCTTCCCCCAACACGCGGCGGAGGTCCCCACCCCCCCCCTCCCCC
>WURS02008172.1:0-12481 GCA_011762765.2 Rhinocypha anisoptera | reverse complement strand
ACTAGAAACAAGAGAACTATATATACACATAGCAAGAGGGTTAGATAGGAAAGGTCATGGGATTGGGGGAAGGGAAGGTTTAGGTGTAAGCTCGGAAAAGTAGGAGGGTGGTGGGGGTGGACTAAGCCACAGCAAAACCCAGGGTTGTGTTAATAAATATTTTATTAGTGTAATAACAGTGTTTTTTTCTTCCGCTTCTTCAAGAATTATTAAAATGACTGGTAAATAAATAGAAAAGGATTTAACACATGATAATAACATACCTAAAAATTTAGACTGTGAGAAAAAATTGTCAACTCCCTCAAACCAAGCACAGTAAAAACAGCATAGATGTGTAATGTATGCCTTATAGAAAATGTTCATTAATTTACAATGCTAAATTGAACTTAAATACATATATGATACTAAAATTCTTTGATCTTCCTCTTTGTCAAGGATTAGCTAAGCCTGATACACAAGCAAAAACCAGAATGTACAAAAATTGCATTGTAAATGATAAATATAAACAACTAGATAATACAAAAATAAAAAACTAAGAAGTTACTCTGGCACCAAGCATTTTAAATTCAATGCAAAATTACAGGGTTGAATAAGATGAAACAATGAACTGTCACCAGTGAAAGTATATACATGGAACAACTGAATACATAAACAATTTGGAATTTCACGAACATCAACCCTCTCGATATGTACATTTTTTCACCACTTGTGAGACACAATAATCAAGTCACCTCTCATTATTCAAGCAACCACATCCAGAAGAAAAACAGAGTTCACCATCAGACATATAATTTTCCAATTCTAATAATTTCTAATTTCTTAAAAAAATTAAAGTAATAAAATACTTAAACAAATGAAGAACCATTCTGTTACATATTCTATGATCAAGGAGTAAACCATGTCTGATATATTGGGACAAAGGCAATCAAAATGATGAAGTAAATCCAAAAGCTATCAATTGAAAAGCAAACAAATTATCATTCCTGATATCAAGAAGAAAAAGTAATTGCAAACATTTTGAAATAAATATCTTTCAAAAATATTGTTCAGCTGGAAAGCCTTGCTGGATCAGTGATATATTTTGAAAAAAAACTTCTCAAATTAATTCCAAAAATACACTCTTATAAAAGATAAGTCAATAATTGATTAGTAAATTGGGCCAATACATACATTAACAAAGATTTCCTGGGATTGTCTCCACATCCTTAACACTGCAAAGTATTACACAGAAAGGTCGCATTCATTATGGAATACTTGCACTTTCACTGTTTAATACTTATGCTTTGACCAACCTTAAGGGGGATTGGTACCCCACTGGAGATCTGTACTTCCTAGCCACTTAGCTCCTGCTACTTTAAGTGGCATTTGAAGGCCAGCCTCAATGGGGTAAAAGGGCCCCATTTAATCTGGTAGCCAGAGAAGTTGCATAGCCCTGATCAAAGACATTCAACAGTGAAATATTTTTGGTCATACAGCTCAATTGAGTAATCTAATGTCTAGAGGTAAAAATATCAATATTAGAATGAGCTTAGTAAAACTGTGAAACATGAAATTTTAGTTTAATGTCACTTTCAATCGCTTTTCAATTAATTTAAATCAATACAAATACAACTATATAACAAAAAGCAATGGAGCCCGAACCATAATATTTATAATTTTCAAATTGAAAAACTTCCACATAAGAAAAATATAATTGATAAAGTTTGACTGACAATAATTTGTATGCCAAAACACTTGAAATATCACTAATGGGTATAACCACAGAATTATACCTTAAAATATCACTACAACTTCATTTAATTAATTTCTTAAAGCACAATGAAAGCCTAATTTTATGATTTATTAAAAAAATAATATTTCCATTCCTCAATATGAACCCTCCAATAGGTTTTATTTATAAGGTGATCTGCTTTACCCTAAATAAAACCTAAATTCAAGAAAAGGCTAAAAAACGGATCCTTTCAAAGAGACTCCAATATAGTTATGAAAACTAGTAAAACTAATATATCACATGATCTGTACACTGGAATCAATTCACCAGTCAAAACAGTTAGCAGAGTAGGAAAGAAACAGAATTCAAAATATACATGACCACACACCATAAATGCACAAGAAAGAAAGAAGCCATGGAGACGAAAACACATTGTGGTTATCCATTACTATATAGTATGGGTGAATGTGACACCAAATTTTAACCCCAACTAGTGAAATGGGGGACTAGTTAACCACGAATATCATTCTTTAAAACCATCATTCCAATTATTACACCCAGCAACCTTGAGCCCATTATGTAGCACACGCAACCAGTGTTTACATGTATTTGATCCGTTGCATCAAGGTTTCTATAAAATGGTTGACAACCATGGAAAGCCAAATATTGCATTTCATATTGTTTAAATGACAGCTGAATTGTTTATACTGAGCATTCTAAACAATTTAGTAAATAGATCAAATCTCTACTATTCAGGTTTCCAGTTAATACAATGGTTTTCCAGACAACAGCTTTACCATCATCTGAGGACACTGTTAAAAAGAACAGCAAAACAATCAACTGAAAAACCATTCAATTTGTGGAAACCCAACAAAAATTAAGATTTCATCTACTTAGCAACACTGTGGAAATCTTAGAGCAAATTAATTCCACAGTTGTCTCGAAAAAACTTGCTGGCAGTCATGAAATTTCAGCAGCTTACACTATCCTGTATGGTAAAAAAAACCAGCAAAACTCAATTGGCTATTCAACATGAGTCATGAACGCTTGAATTAAAAATAAAATGACAACTTTCCACCACAGCTTCTTGCCAAAGGACTCAATGCAAAAGAACATTTATAGATGGTGAATCATATTTTGACAATACATATTTACTAACTTAGAGTAAGAGTGAAGGTTAAAACATGAATAAAATTTTAGGAGAATCATTTTCAGAGCAAAAGAAAGTTGTACGTCACCAATACCAATAATTGTATATATTTTGAGCATAATTCTAAGATGAAAATTTTCACCAGCATGTTTAAACACTATTGGTTACAGATTTAAAAAAATAGAGCAATAACACAGTATCTTATTAGCAAATAATCAAGACATGTGAAAATAGTGATGGGTTGGTTCCATGCTACAAGTCACATTACTTATTCAATAAGTTGTACTAAAAAAAATTAAAAATACATTCATGAAAGATACAAGTTTAAAATAAACACTTTCAAAGGTAAAAGATTTTATAAAAGACTGTTTAAAAGGAAATGACAAAATTTCTTGCCTGCAATTCATAAAAGTCATGTGATATTTAAAAAATACTTATTATAGATACTACTTCAGATTCTATTTATATCTCATATTCATTGGAAATGGTTCTTGTGCAGGAATCAATGTGTTAAATAAAATATGCTGGCTAATGTGGGATTAGGAGCAATTTAACTAATGAGAAATTGATAAAACTTTGCTATTCATTAGGAGTTTTGTTTTTTTGGGTGGGTATGTGCATGTTTTAAAAAAATAGAATAATTTGCAATATTGGTTTCCATGATTAACATGAACAAATTTGTCATTCCACATGGAGATCATTTATAAATCCATTATAAATTTAAAATTCATGAAATGAATCAGCACTGTCAGGCAAAGCAGCATCTTTTTTTCCAAACATTCTTTAACTGAATTTTTTATTCATTTACAATGTCTTACATTTACATTAAACATGATCTAAATCAGGTATTACTTTCATAGACTTGAACTATAAGCCTTGGCATATATTCCCCCTTTTCAGGAGGCATTTATGCTTTCATTTGTGTACAATACATTAATTTCTTCATCAAAATGGTTATGAGATACTGTAAACTGGAGCCTGGGAAATCAGTGACACCACTATTTAAAAAATGAAAAGTGAAGATAAGAATGAAATTTTGATTAATTCAAACCCTTTTTGTGACTATGTGGTTAGTATTAAACTATGTTTTGTGCAGAAAAATGTTACTAAGGCATTGAATAAGAATTTTTTTAATACTAAAAAAGACAATTTAAGGTCTCATGCCATTCTTTTCTGAGATGCTCATATTCTTGTGACCATAGCAAGAAAATATCTTGAGAAGTAATTCACGAATGAATGACTTTAAATTTTTTTTAGTAAAATATCACCCCCTGAGAAGTGATCCTTGTGAATGGAAGAAATTGAGAACTTACTTGAAGTTTGAGTGACAGTAACTGAAAAACTACTAATGTCAGTTAAATAAAATTTGGATTTGTCACTTATATAACTGAAAGGACCACCAAAATTCAAGTCAGTTTGTGTCTTGGTTGAACTCACATGGAATGACCTATATATAATTACACTGAAGTAAAGAAAGAAAATAAATTCATAGCGCTAATATTAAAATTAATAATTAAAATTTAATTAACACATGATTTTAATTCTCATGAAAGGTCACTGTTAATAAATCTCTAGTTTTTATTGCAAAAATTGGCAATGGCCTCAAGAAAAAGACAATCAAGTAATTAATTGATTTTCATAAGAAAAATATACCTAAAATATTACAAACTTATTATGTTGTCTCAAGTAAGAGACAAACAAAAAAATACTATAACATGAAAATCAGTTGGGGAACCAATTCATCACTGATATTTATTTTATAGCATAAGATATTAAAAACTAGGGTGTCTTACTCTTTGAAATATGTTGTGTATGAAAGGAAGGTAACTTCACCCAATCCTGATGCAAATGAAGTGCAGACTACACCGATTATGGCCCAGTATTGTTCTTTTGGCACAGCAACCAATATGTAACCAAGGGCTTGAAAGACCACTGAGAGTGCTATACGAATGCTATAAAAGAATAAAATAATAAGAAAAAATATTCCTGAAAGGTCCAACAAAATTCTAAAAATTAAATATACAAAAAACTTACTGTATACAAAAAGGTAAAAATGGAGCCAAAAATTTTATAATCACTGACGGTATAATGTCAGCCAGAAGTATTGCACCAGTTGACATAGGATTACAGCCTCTATCAGTAGTAATGTTTATGGTAGAATTATGATTACTTTCACCATGACCTCCATCATCCTTTAATAGGAGAATAGGATATATCAACACAAGTCACAGTTAAAGTTTATTTGTTGAAATATTTTTAGAACATGATATATGTATACAAAATATAAGACATCAATATAGAATAATACATATAAATCAAACAAAAAATGTACACATATGTATATAATCTTTGTGCCTTAAATGGTGGGGTACAACTCCATAATGTTCAAGCACTCTCCAATAATTCTTGGACAGAATAAAGAGAGGACGCTGGTAAAAATAATTGATCCTGAAAATAGCTTCCTATTAATAAATACTGGTTCAGAATTTACTATAGAGCACTAGTCCCATAGGAAATTAAATTAAAAATACAAGAGGATGAACTCATATCATTCAAACCCTTTGGTCCTTATGCCCTCAGCGAATAACCCTCATTCCCTCTCTCTCCCCCTCCTGTCTCCTACTCTTTTCTCTGATAATAGTCAGGGTAGCTAGTGTATATATTTTACATTCATCTAGCATGTTTTCAATTATATGTTAATGGACTTTGTTCCCATATGATATGTATAATATTTTGACATTGAAACTTTTGTATATAATTAGTTTCTTTCAATGAGAATTATATTTCTAGGATACTTCTACTTAAAGCATTTCCCTGCAGGGGAGTTTCCAGTAGACAAGAAAACCTATTTTGATAGAATGTTTCCAAACAGAATTATATTTTGACATAGCTTACAGTTAATGAAATGTATGAGAGGCTTTAAGAACATGGTTATATGTATTATGGTCTTATTAAATATTCGAATATTAGCCATAATGTGTAAATATATTCTTTAAAAAAAATAATAATACTTCATAACTTGATGCATAATGATTTTAACAGATTAATGCTAATCAAATAATAATATGCTGTTAATATTTCTATTAACTCTCTACCCACTCTGGTATTTTGAGGTCTATTAAATCAATGGTTATTAGCAGGATTTATAATGTCTTCACAAAAGTGTAGGACTACACTTTAGGTCAGCTAAGAGTTTTAGAGATGCATTTATCTACTACCAATAAGAGTGATAATTTCCTTAAAAATATAACAAAATCACCCCACAATATTACAGGCATTGCATCACCTAAGATTAATTGTTCTAGGGAGAAATTGAGGGACCCTGCAATGCGTTACAAATTTAAATGAATGGTGTGCCGAAGAATGCATTTTGGCAAAAGCACTGCAAAAAGCTAAGGTTAGCAGGGGTATTGATGGACGGGGTAACTGTGAAGCAACTTTATCTTCTGTAGAATATTTTAGCTCCATTAATGAATCTTTGCCCTTAACTGAGAGCTCAAAAATGCTTTGGCAGAGGTAACTACAGATGCTCTTAGTTATTTAGGTGGCTGGGTAGCGAAAAAATTATGAACACTCATCCACATCTTGGCGATTGTACACACGACATTGAGAATACTCTTCAGCAAAATTCTTCCTTGCTGCACAAGACCACCTCTCTTATAGTGGTCTTGTGCAGACCAGACTTCATGGAATAATTAAAGATGGTTGACGGTGGTTTTAATAAAATAGCAAAAGAAAGGTCGCCATCAGGTAGGAATGCTGTATATAGATTTCCAGAGCTATTGTGTAGGCGATCAAACATGGATAAATTATCAGGGAAAATCTGGATAAATTAATATAAGTATTTCAATCAGAAAAATCTACCACCAAGAATATTTAGCAAATCGAGAAATCTGTATGATAAATCGAAAAAGGTGGTAAATTAAATGTTTTACATATTACAGGATATTACGTAGACTTATTCATTAGCCTTTAATTCTTCTCCCCGTCTTCTCCCATGATATGCCCTCCTGTTCTGCCTCCTGCCCCACCATTTGGAGACCTTTCACTTACAACTATTCTTATGGCAAGACACTTTCCTCCCTGCTTCGCCCCGCCTTTTTGTTTGCCCAACTGAATTCCTCGCCTCCTCCTCTACTGTGCCCCTGATTTCAAGTCCCCAGTCTCCTTATCAGTCTCATTCTAATCGATTACAAGGCAGTAGCACCACCAAACACTTAAGAGCATTTGTGTCCATGTTAATTATATTTTTTTAATTAATTATATATATACTCACAGTTGCCCTGATTTAACTAAACATTAAGAAATTATGATCAACCTATTCATTCCATTATAACGGTTGTAAAAAGATAGCTTGTGTAAGAACTTAAGGGAATGTGAATAATATACATCGAAACTAAACAGTCATAGCTCAAAGTTACTTTGGAGGATTGTCAACCCAATTCATTTTATTTCAATCCTCGATTGGATTTTAGGTACAGGACCATTATAAATGGCAATATCTTAGGTGTACAAACTAACATACCATTTAATTATCCATAAATTTTCGAGAAGTTAATATAATCCTAAATTATGCACATTAACAATTGGCAAGAAAACTAAATTAAGGATGACAGGTTATGAAAAGATGAGGGAAGAAAACTAGTCACAAAAAACTCACCTCATTCGAAAGTATGTCATGTGCAGCACTCAGCATTACTACATAACCGTAGTTGTTACAAAGCCCCAAGATCCAGTAACCAACGAAGTTTCTCCATTGTTGTCTTTTCAATTCTCTAGCTTGCTTATCACTTAATGGTTCCTCTGACAAAGGGCTACCTAAAATAAAGGTTTCATAACACAACTTAGTTTATATAGCTACTGGAATATAGAAATGCAAAAAATTATTAGAAACAAATAATTTGACCATTTGAATATAATAATTTTTAATTAATTGTGGAAATAAGTAACTTGAAATAGTTTCTAAATCAGCTACCACACAATTTGAACAAATTATGACTTCATCACAAATGAACCTCATGACTTTATTATGGTCATTTACGTAAAATAAACACTGCATCTGCAACACTATGGCACAGATGAAAATACTTTTATTCCCTAAGGTAATGAAAACCAAATATTAATGGCATATATATGCAGTCATTGCGAAAACTACACTTCAATAACCTGGTGCTACGATATATAGTAAAATATTAAAGGCAAACAATTGGCTCAAGTTTTTTTTGTTTCAATTTCCAGGCTTGTAGCGTTCTTCATCATATTGAGAAATGATAAGCGACACAAAAAACAGAAAATGAAAACAAACTATGACCAATAACTATGCCATTTGGAAATTAATTTTTTTTCCAAAGCCGACAGGCTAAAATCAAGTAAACTTGTTTGTTACTTCATGATTTCTGCCAGCGAAACCCAATAATAGTTATAAATTTATAAGTTTCATTATGTAACCATAAATTCATTTCGTACATAAACTTGCTTTTTTAATAAAACTTATAACGATTAATTTGAAAATCATCTTTAACAATCAATTACTCCAATCGCTGCCATTTTCCAAACTAAAACTTACGTTGAGAATGGAAGAGATATTTTTCTAGTAAACGACAACGCGAAGAGCCAAGAATATTTCGTACCATATGAAGTATACAAAGCTACCTATATAGAATACCTTTACCCGTTGATAGAAACCTATAGTCAATATGAACATCATAAGACTTTATAACATGTACATTACACAATGAAAAAAAGGTGACACCCTGTAAGCAGAGTTTTACACCAAACAAATATTCTACATACCAGGCTCTGGTGAAGACTCAGACGCACTGATTTTATCCATCTTATGAGCCCTAAAATATGAATAACACCAAATTAGTTAATAACCTTGTTTAAAAGCCACATAATAATGATTGTGTTCTATCCTAAGGGCTATCATCACTTTTTAAGGGCTAAATTCTGAGGTTGAAATTCCTAAGACAGAGCTCCGAAAGAGCTCACAAGTCAAGTGTCCTCGTGACTCGAAAACACATGATAGCAGAGAGGCAACTAGGATAAGCAAGCTAAATAAACTATGGCTTCTTAATAGTAAAACACAGAAATGGTGATCCAATGAAAACAAAAGCACCAGACGTTATTGTAACCCACAGTGATAGTTTTATCTCAAAGAGAAAGGGTCAGCCATGCAACGCGAAATTAATGAGGACATTACAAAATTGGGAAATAAAAAGCCCAATCGCATAATCGAATCACCAAAAATACCTCCTAAAAACTGCTAGTCGAGAGCACGACCGAATCAAGAGAGTCAGTCACTAGTAATAAGTCGTCAATCTTCCCTCAATGATTATAAAACAGCAATCTATAAATTATTAATCAACGTAATCAATACGTGTGATGCTTTCGCAACTTCCTATCATTGTTCTAAGGCCACGCTACTATAGCAACGTGCCAGTTGTTAAAGGGAACATGAGGTTAATTTCATCAGCGATTGACACACAAATGTGCCCGAACTACTAAAGAGAAGGAGCACGTGTCAGAGATACTAATTGAGGAAGGTGTCACGAAAAAATCAACCCTCGAGGACTTCAGTGCACGGAAAATAAAGTCATACCGCGTCGTCTGATACTGGCGGCCGTCTACGATGAGCGCCCTCAAACAATGCATTCTGCGAACTACTGACATGTAAGGAGTATGTAACGGAAGTAACGTATATTCAAATTTCCCGGGACATTATTGGTTCTCTCGATTAAAAAAATGTCCCTCTCTTTGGTTGATTACCCTCCAGTTTTTGCAATGATTACTCTTTGGAAGTGTGCAGCTTATGGGTAGATTTTAGGAGTTCAAACGCCATCGCCCTAACACCCGCTTTATCGTTCATCACGAAAGTTACGAGAACTTTAGGTGTGCTCTTTTTAAAAACACTACACTAGGTGAATATTAAAGCGATTTTAAGTTTTAAAATTAATAGGCTCCCAAATCTTATCATTGTATTTGTGACTTTATGCTAAATGCGTATAGTTAATGGAACTGAATGCGCTTTGTTGAAGGCTCCATACAATTCAATTATAGATTTCTGTATTTTTGACCGATCAGAAAATAGTAATTTTAAAACTTAGACATTTATTGTTGCCAGTTCCTTGTTCAGTAATTGTCCCTGGATGTAGTTTCTATATTTCAAAAATTTTAAAAAAACAACAGAGTTAGCATGGGGATAGCGTGCTTGCCGGCTAACCCAAGGGTCGCGGGTTCGAGTCCCGCTCAGGGCATGATTGGCCAATAGGGTTTCTCTCTGATTTGAAGAGGTGCGAAATGACCAAAGCCGTGGAAGCACCCTATATACAAAAATACTACTACTCCAAAAGAAACCATTTCTGCAATTTTTAGTTATAATTTGAAATATTAGTTTAAGGTTTATTTAATATTTTTGTAGGTTCAAACATTATCTTAACCTAGGTTTTTGTAAAGTTTGTGTGAGTCCAGTGCTTGTATGAGTCCTAATTGTGTTTGGAAACTTCTTTTCTGAACAATATCTTTCCAAGATAAGGAAACTAAGAAAAGGAAAGTTGCGGGGCATTCCTCAGCAGTGTGATTAGACATTATTCTGATGAGAAAATAAATTACATTATTCATTTATTAGCTAATGTACCCTGATAATTATCAGGATACATTTGGTCTTAAGACCACCTAATCTAATTATGAATTATCCATGGATTCCTCTCTTTATTCCTGGATCTTTATAACCTAAGTTTTCCCACAATTGCTTAAGGGAATTCTTAAAGAAATATTTCTTGACAGAATTAGTATTCAAAAGATATAGTAAATATGAATGCTGATGTCATATTATGTAATGGCAAAGACTGACATACACCATTCTTTGCATTCAATCAATCCATTCAATGGTTTGGCTGAGGCTGGGGATGTATATCTAAAATTAATAAATAATAATAGCATTGCACAAGCAAAACTAATGCAAATGGTGAGCTAATTAATAAGGTTAACAATTGCAAAATTAATCAACTTTGAGACCAGTAGGTGAGATATCATAGTCTTCCATTTAGAGCCAGTGACTTTGACCAATTTAGCAGGGTTTCTGTTAAAAAAGTAACTTATAGTATTGTCTCACAGAATACATTGCAATTCCTGAATTAGGTACTTCATAAAATGTGTCTATTGACAAATATCTTGGGTGAAAGTCACTACATCAGATATTTCCGCAATGGTCAAACTAATGAAATATTGAATAACCTTATATATTTATCATTAATCACATTGCAGAATCTCTATCTTTGTGTATTAATAAATGTCCTAATAGGGGTATATTGCCAGGTAAACTGAGAATTGTTGACCTAAACCCAGTATGTAAAAATGTTAATAGAAATACCATTAACAACAGATCCATATCCATTGACCCCGTTCTTTCCAAAATTATTGAATATGTTATTAAAAAATTAATGATGACTATTTCTGTAATCAAATAATATTATTATTGGACCTCAGTTTGGTTTCAGACATGGTAAATTGGCTATGGATACCCTGGAAAGGATAATTTCTTTTGTAATTGATTAATTTGAACAATAAAACAAAACATAAAATATATACTGTGTAATCTGAGGAGAAGCATCTGATTGCGTTAATCATCATGTTTTGGTAGAGAAAATAGACTATGGGATAAAGAGAAATAAAAAAATTGAATCATATCTTCTCTATTTATTACTGTGGACAGTGAATCTCTATTTAGTCTCTTTCTTTCCAAAGGAATTCCTCAGGAATCTATGTTGGACCCTTTTCCTTTAATTACATTGAGTAATGACTTATTTTCAAATTTTCACCTGGCTCTGATGATTGGGAACTTCTTGCTCATAGCACCCAGGCGACAGTCAACCCTTCCCATTCATCACTTGCACTCAATGGAGTAACCCCTTGTCCAACATGTATCCCCCTTCTGGGACAGCAGTCCCAAGATAAGGAGCTGTCTTGCACCCACCTCAAAGTCGGAGCAAGAGCAACTTATCTCAGTCTCCACCAAAGTCCTATCCCAGTTTCGGCACAGATAGAGGAAAATGCATAATGACCCTAGAACTCCAGCCATGGCTCTAAGGGAAATAATTAACATTACTGTAGACATTACTGTGAGAAAAGATCGTTGAGTAACTTATGAGTAGAGTTCTATATGAAATATTTTAAAATTTCTTGGGTGTTGTTAGTCTCTGGTGTTGCCAGTCCTAATGAGGGCCATTGTCTCAACACCTTCCTAGCTTCGTGCTTCTACGGTGGATTGTTTCTCTCCTTTCGGTATTTCTGGGCATCATTGCTTGGCTTCACCATGCTGCTGATTATACGAGGGCTGTTCAAAAAATACGTAGACTAATGCCATAAAACAAAATATACTTTATTTGCAAGTTACACTTCTCTGTCCCCTTCAAAGTACTCCCCTCCCCGATGGACACACTTATACCAACAGGTTTTCCACTTATGGAAACAGTCCTGGAACGCTTCTTTTGTAATTCTCTTCAGCTGTGTTGTCACATTTGCCTTGATCTCAGAAATCGTCTAAAATCTTCTTCCTTTTAAATGTTTTTTCATTTGGGGGAACAAGAAGAAGTCAAAAGGAGCAAGGTCAGGTGAATTTG
>WURS02008161.1:0-12482 GCA_011762765.2 Rhinocypha anisoptera | reverse complement strand
TAATCTCTTGGATAGATGAAGGAAATGTATAGAAACACTGAGAAACAACACACACTTACTTGTTATATATATATATATATACATAAATATATTATATATATTTATCAAATATATATACATATATATTGATGTCCCTTTTTCTGTTTTCCCTGTAGGTACATCCTTTTTGTGCCGTTGAAAATCACGTACACTGTTCCACTGAGATTTCCGACCGGGTTAGCCTGGTGGGTAGCGTGCTCGCCGGTTAACCCAAAGGTCGCGGGTTCAAGGCACGGGTGTTGTGTTTGCCCAAATGGGTTTTTCTATGACTTGAAGAGATACGAAATCACCATAGGCGTCGAAGCACCGTATAAACAAAAATACTTACGTTCATACTCATAACAATGTTGTATCCTACTTACAATGGATTGCGAAGATATATTTGCGCGGAATGGTGGCATTGAAACATAATTAATTACCAAATGATTTTTTTGCTCTACATGAATTTATTTCCACCTAGACTTCATAACGCTTGTTGCTACATTACGTTCGTTCGGGGGTTACGGCGGTGTGGATTCGAATGGTTCTCGGGTTTGTTGGCTTCAGTTGACAGCAGTTTCTCACAGTTTCGCCGGCAATCCAGATGGCGTTTTCAGATCGAAGATTTGAAGATATATCATCGACCTGAAGACGCCAGCTGGAATGCCGGCTAAAATATTTTCAACTGAAACCAATTAACGCAGTGGAAACCCAGATAGCCATGCAGACCCGTAACTACATCCCGTAACACTTTATACAGAGGTACGGACTACGGTTGATGTAATAACATCACAAACCAAGTCGAACTAAATTCCTTTCTGGCGTAGAAATATAATATTTGGAATTATTTATATCGGAGAAAAATCGAATTATAAACTTTTTATAATGTCGTTCGCAGAGCATTTTATTTTTTCCATCGCCGCCACAACGGCACAGTGCACCATTCCCATCGCGCAACCATATTTTCGAATTTTTTTTTCTTCTCCATACGAGAACCCTTCCATGATTCAGTGCCGCGTATTTTTTCCTAAAATCCCACTCAATTCCTAGGTCAGCCGACCGGCTTAGGCTATCCCTCGAGCTTTTAGTTTAATACGCAAACGCCCTCCAATCGAACGTGAATCGATGCAGTGGCCCTGGAGGAGGGCAAGGTCGCTCGCCGTGAGCCGGGGGGGGAGGGGCGGGAAAGGAGGTAATCCGCCGGGGGGATGTGCCGCGTTCTGCCGCCGCCGAAAAGAAAAGGATCGACGAAAAAATCGAGAATTGTAGTGAGTTCACAAAGTGGGGGATCGATGGAGTGGAGAGGTGGCGAGTGAAGAATGAACGGGGAAATGAATTGCGTCCTACGAGAGGGATGAGCTTTTAGAGCGAGGAGTGGGTGGCCGCACGCGAGGGGGACTCATCGAGGGGATTTTGAGCGGTGGGAGGAAGGCAGGTTTGACGGCAGTGGATGCATCGGAAAAGATCAAAAGAAGCGGGACTCGGTTGATGTTGACACTTATGACCGGGATACGTGTAACGCGCTGTGCGTGTGTGTGAGCGAGGATGTTACGGAAAGCGTGCCAGACGAGAGAAGCAGAGGGAAGACTCGGGAAGAAGAAGAAGACGAATGGGCGGCACAAAGGAGAAAAAGTCCCTGGGGATCAGTGGAAATGTGACTGTGGACGGAGAACTATCCTGGGCACTGCCTCCCACGAGGCGGGACCGAAGAAGAAATATATGCACGCATATATATATATGTGCGGCGTAGAGTATAAGGGGAAGATCAAGAGAGACATATTTCAGATTAGCTTTGATCACTTCCCTTTCTTCCCCGACGGTCTTCATTCTCCAAATAGCCTCTTTGGATTTAGTTACTCCGCCACACACATTGAGGGAGAAAAAACCTATTCATCCCGTTGCTCTTAAGGGTGTCCATAACCGCTTTCCGAAATGTTATAATTTAACCACGAGACGCGTCGTTGGATTGGTGTACTGCCACCCACCCCCTTTTCATCTTACCGCGTCACTGTGGAAGGCGGTTCGTGTTATGGCTGCGATGGATTTTTCAGCTCCACTGATGCTTACTCTTGAGCCCCCTCACGGGGATGTTCATCCGAGGAACGCTCGCATTGAGAAGCGACGCTAAACTGTGAAGCCCACGCCGTCTTTTTATTTAAATATCCCGCTCATGTGGCTCGCACTTTATTTTTCTCCACATCGCCTTCCCTCTAGAGAATCGTCAGGTTATAACCTGACGATTCTCTCCCGTTTCTAAGGATGACAACGGCCCCGATGCGCGGCATACCTAATCAACTATTTCTTTATTATTTACATTTTGCGTAACTTTGTACGAACAGCGGCCAGTAGTTGACTTTTGATTTCTGTCGCAGATCATTCATATTGGTATCAATGAGAACAGCTTTGTAATTTCGGCAATTTATTTTGTTATTTCATCTTGTTGTATATTTTATCTAGTTACAAAGATTGAAGTATCAGTCGTGATGTGGTGGAATTTCACCATTACAAATATAAATAAATGCAATTTTCCACAAAATAATTTTTTTATTACTATCCGGTATGTAGTAACATTGAAACCGGGGTAGCGACAAAAATTATTTTGTGGAAAATTGCACGTCTTTATATTCATAATTTTATCTAGTTGTTACGAATCTTTGTTTTGTTGCAAACAAAAATTACAAAATTGTTACCATTATGTACATCCATGAGTTCCACGAATACACCTGGTGTTATTCATTTTATTCATATTTTGTCATTACCTAAGCAATATTAGATTTAGAACTTGGTGTATTTCCACAAAATTTAACAGAGCAGCCTACCAGTTTCGACGATAATTGTCAAAATGTTCACCATAATGATGACGATTATCGTCGAAACCGGTCTTGCTCTGTTATATGTGTGTAAATATACTAACAAGAAGTATTGAACCTAACATTGTTTAACGTGGAATTCCACCAAGTGACGGACTTCTCATTGAATTTTATTATCATTAAGTAATTCTTTATTTCTTTCTCGTTCCAGGTACGTGATCTCATCCAATCGAAACTCAGGCGATCAATGCGTTTGAGATTCTTAGTGTGGTCTTTCGACGGCGCACCGCCTTGGTCGACGGGTGAAGGTAACCGCTCGGTCAGCCCCCCAAAGGGGGGGGAGGAAAATTACTTCCTTGCTCCTCCCGGCCCGCACTCGCTGGAGGTGTGGAGGTCCCGGTGGAGTGTCTTTCATTCGCCCTTCTTTAAATCGAGGAGACACTTGTGTGAGACTTCTCGCCCTCCTTTCCGTCCGTCACTGTTATTATTTCCCAGAAATACGTGGACCGCGCGTGGTCGATGGCGTTATTTTCGGGTTCCCATCCAGCGAGAGAGCAATTTATTGAAATCAAGTGTTGGCCGAGTCGCATTCCCTCACCACCAAAGCGTTCAGCCGAAAGGGTTGGTTTTGGCTTCCTTCCCAAAGTAAAATTCTTTTTCTCTCTTCGCTGTATTCGGCAGGGGCATTTCGAAGCGCACATTTCGCGAAAATAAGCCCAGGTTCGGTGTACTGTTTCTTCATGCCTCCGCCCTTCAAAACATTTCTTCGACAGTTTTGTCGCGCGAGAGAGGTTTTGTCGCGCGCGCAATGAGTTTTATCGATGGAAGGTGAGGGCGGAAAACTAATTGTTACGAAAATCGAAATATTTCGCCTCTCGGCACAAGCTATTTTCGAGGAACGTGGAATTAAGCTAGCATGCAAACGTCCCTATATTTTTTACAAAAAGGTTTTAACATTGGACCTAGGCATTTCACCGTCCCAGCAACAGTTTAAAGTTTCTATTCTTGTGTAACAAAATTCGTGAACGGCCAATCGCTTTCCCTGGCTACTACAGTGGTCGGTCGCCCCAGACGGCATGAAATGGTCTAAAAATACAGTTGAATTTGCATTGGCGTGTATAATTTTTTTATTTGTATTTGGAATGTTTTTCGATTTGCATTTGTCGAGTTGGCCAGCCCTATTTACGAAGTGATATTCTGTTGATCGTAGCTAATCTAATGATTATACGTTCCTGCAAAGGGAAACAAACTTGCTGGAATGGTAACGCTCATCGGATCTAATTTTCAATCAAATGTCTTCCATTGCTCATTGTGATTGTAGTATTCTTGGTCGTGGTCAAAATTCAAGAGGCAGTGTCATTCAATTTACAATTGCGAGGGAGTGCATTTCCTTCCCGAATTTACTGTCGCTGAACTTAATAAGACGGTGGGTATGCGGACACCGATGGTAGTGTTGATGATGAAACCTTATGTCCATTTTCCATTCCCTTTTCGTGCTGAGAATTTTTCACTGCGTAAAAAGACTTTCGCTGCATGAACTGCATTCAAATAGAACTATAAAACTAAGACTTCAGGAGAAAAAAACTCTAGCGTTTCTTCCGAGCATTTTCTTTTTCCCCAGTTTAATGTCAACGTTTTGGGTAGCCTTGTTGTTTGAGCGGAAATTCTGGAGACAACGACGAATGCCGAGGCGATGAGTTATTGAGCCGCGCTTTATCTTATCCCTTTGGCGTTTTCGCTTTCGTCTCTGATTCTCTCAGCCGCCGCCTCGGCGCTCGCGATTCTCTCTCCCTCGTTTTGTGATTCGCTTCCTGTTCGTGGAATATTTAGGGGAGGCGGCGCTGTTGCTGCATCACGCACCCGTGCCTTCGATAATTTCCCTCTCGCCGATCGTCCTTGGACTCCTCCCCCCAGCCTTTATTTTTCCTCTCCCCACCTCCCTCCCCTACGGTCCTTCCCGGAGTTGAATTATTGAGTCCCATAATGCATCAAATTTGTCAACTGTGTTCACTTCCGTGACATCGAAATCCCAGAGTTCCTCCGTGCGTGTGTGTCACGAAATCACATTTTCTTCCTCCTCCGTTCTTCCCACGTTGAAAAAGACATCCGAAACGAGACGCGCATACGACGAAGAAGAAGTCGCAACCTGGGAAATTGAGCGATCCTCTCGACGCTATTTGGTATGTGCAGAAGGGGGCGTCTCTAATGGCGCCGATTCTTTCATCCACAGTTCATTTAAAGCCTCCCCTCTTCGTCCCCTCTTTGAAATCGAGACCTCCGATCGACTCCGCATCTCTCCAACGGGGGAAATGTAAGCGGACTCCGAGAATTTCCGCAGCTGACCTGAAATTGAAATGCACACGGAGGATAAAAGTTAATCCAGTTCGGTTTCATAGTTTACAAAAGTGTTCCCATAATTATTAATTTCGATGAACGATCCGCCTCAGATGGCCTGAATTCGGCCATTCGATATAAATCTACGTATACGAAACACCCTGCCAGTCCCCGCAGCGGTGCGTGGCAGGGGGTGAATGCACACCAGGTATGCATTCTTTCAAGCACGCATACGTGCACAAATATTTGGGATTAAAACAACCATTTCCACTCAGAGACATTAATTCATTCATGCAGGATAAATATTAACAATTATAGGAAGGTATAACACTCGCGCAAGAGGTTAACTGTCTACGTTGTCTTCCTCATTGCCCTGATCACGACTGCTCCCATATCTATTCTGTGTTCTGATCGTAAGGAGAAAAAATTAAATTTTAAATCTATCTGTTCTACAGCCCATCTCTCTAATTTTATGCCTGCGGTCTAATCTGTCGTAGTAAGACAGGGGCTCTTAATAGGTCCTTAACCTCTTCGCTGAAGCGATCTCCCTCCAATTTACGCAGTAAATTTAACCTGCATTTTCAACCTGCGATAAACGAGTGACACCCATAGATAAATGCTGCAGATGACCTTTATCTTAAGTTTCCGTAGTGCTATTGTACTTAATGAGCGACACGCAGAGTCTCCTCCACTTTCCTATGAGTAGATTGTGTCAAGTCTGGAGAAGTATTCAATTTATATTCTTTTAAGGTAGCTGAACCTAGATAATTCGATAAACTTAATGGAAGGTCAAAACTAATTAAATTCTGCGAGAAACAGAAAAGTTAACAATTTCTTAGCGATAATCCCGTCGCTGTCTTAACACGTTCAGTCATCGATTATGTAAATCTAAAGTGCATTTATTTTTGTCGATTAATATGCTATTATTAGGTACGGAATTTAAATAAATGCTTTCAGCGCAACGCCATAAAATGGAATTGGAATGTATTTAAATTTTTAAATACGTATTTGTACTCTATGTTGCAGGTATCAAGTATCTATGGTAGCATTCACTATAGCAAGTGATTTTTACTGCAACTGAAAATGTGCTCCCCTCAAGGCTACTTGTAATTGCCTGTGGTGTTTCATTATTTCAGGGCAAAGATCCATTATCCTTATATACAGCGCAAAATATTTATCGCTGAGTGAATATGCTCAAAAAGAGAATGCCTTAAAGTGTAAATTGTTTTTCGGTAGTGATTTTTAAAGGGGTGGTATTTCAAACGGTACTGGAAGGTATTGTATTGTGAAAAAGGGACGTCAAGTTTTTGTAAAGAATTCCATTTTATGC
Organism: Rhinocypha anisoptera; assembly: GCA_011762765.2. NCBI lineage: Eukaryota > Metazoa > Arthropoda > Insecta > Odonata > Chlorocyphidae > Rhinocypha > Rhinocypha anisoptera. Next base: position 5,990 of record WURS02008161.1, on the reverse strand, counting down.
ATTTTATTTATACATTTCACGAGAGTAAAGAGAACCACGGATAGTCACACGCTCAGTGCGGAATCGTTTGCGGTTAAATGTTAAAAAGTTGTCTGTGAGTTATTCGTAGGGAGTGTCACAGCAGTTGAAAGCATTATGAAAGAACTAGGCGTGCGATTCCCTGCAGCTTGCAGCCATAAAGAAAAATCCATAGGAGCGGGAGAGCATTTCCAGCTGCCGTCATAAATATTCAGTGGTGTAGTGTCATTATGCCGTTTTATTTCCTCGAAATTCCGAGTAGAGCACAGAACAGGTGTTCCGATTAAACGGAAGCATATTGAAAATACCACGGGTATAATTTTGGTGTTTATCTCCCAGGCGTCAGTTATACAACGCGCACGCATGCATACATGCCGCATCACGGATCGTTACGACGTGTTTCAGACGCGGAAGCCAAGCTTCTAAGCGACGGGGGATGACAGGGAGTGGACAGCGGGTGCATTTTTCATGAGGAGAAAAAAACTCTCGCATTGGAAATAAAGTGTGGCGACGAGAGGGGGGGGGAGAGAGAGAGAGAGCGAGAAGGGGAGAGGGGCTGCCTGAGACGGCGGCGCACTCCCGCTCGAGATATTTTCGCTTTTACGACGATCTCGACGAATTGATCGCCGGCAAATGTCAACTTCGTAATTACGTCATTCGTTTTTACGGGCCGTCGATAAACGATGGATGCTTTGCCGGATTTTATCGCCGCGATCGCAGTTTCAATATCCAGAACCCTTCGCGTTTATAAAGGATCGCTACCGCGTATTGATTTCTCCGCTTTAGCCGTCACGGGCCGTGTTTTACTAATGAGCCGGTGGTGTGGGTCTGTGCGGGGCGGAGGTGGAGGATAAAACGGTCGAATGTCTTGTAAAATGTGGCCGCCGCACCAGGTTCTTTTACCGGCGTTCTCCTGTAATAGGACGCACCGGAGAATACAAATAATTTAAGGAGAGGCGCGTTCGATTCTTTTTCGTTTCAACAACAACAACAACGTTCTGGTTTGTTTGTCCTGTGGTGCATGGATTGTGTCCCTCGTCCATCCGCCTCCCTGGCCCCTCCCCCCGGGTCCCCCGACGTTTCGTTACCGGCATGGTCGCCGTTTTCCCCCAGCGAGAGCGCGAGCGTTGGCGAGCCGTTTTCCGCTCCCCTAGTTACGGCCGCTGCGATTCGTCCCGCACTGCGCCCTCGTCCATAACGTGCGTGCTCTTTTTTTCGTCCCGTGACAGTCACGTGGTTTTTACCCCATTTCGTCAATTTATCATCATCGTCCGACGTCCTCTCTCCCGTCGCCGCTGTACCGAGGGGCACATCCTGCAACTCCACAGTCGTGCGCTCCCGTCCATACCCCCTGCGGTACAAGTATGCCTCCATCACTGCTTTCATTTGTTTTGCATTGTTTTTTTATTTTGTCGGGTGGAAATTTTGGGACGTCGTCCCGAACAGCATCGCCGTCCTTCGTTTAATAACTCCCGAGTGGAAAGTTTTTGTCGCCTCCTCTCCCGTCGTGATCCAATATCCTCGCGATATTTAAAATGATATCCTCGAGACGAACCCACCCCCCCTGCGGATTTGCCTTAGTGGATTCGCGCCTTTTTCTTTCACCCTCTCCCCATCGAGTCTACGAGGCATTTGGTTCGTGAGCCCCTTCTGTCGCTGCCGTGGAGATTGCATTTACTTGCATCCCAAATGATTCGTTGATCTGGGAAATGCTAATCCAGCCCATAGATATCTCTCTCTCTTCTCTGCGAATTCGCGTTAGTTCAAAGCATTCGTGATGAGCCTAATTCACGTTTCGTCGCAGCGGGAGGCTTTCTGATCGCTCAAAGACGGGGTGACGTGGCCCACTGGATTAATTTACAAGGCGCGCTGTTTGTGCAAATCGTCCGTTCCGTGATGCATGCACCAGCACAGGCATGGGTCGGTCAAAACGACGGCTCCGCCGCGTTCGTTCGTGGAGGATTTTGAATACATCGCCGGGAAATGGATTTTCATGTTGGTGCTGCAACCGAGAAAATGTCATTCCTAATGTCTAATTAATTGAAAGTTAGCCGAACGCATTGCATTTGAGTTAATTGATTATTGATCAGCGAAGGAGCATCTCATTCTTCGTCTTTTATCGCCATTGTCGTCATTGGATGAAAAACGAAATGACGACAAACGAGAACAATTCGCGCGTTCTTTGTTTTCTTTGTTCACATCCACCGACATCTTGCGTCGAAAGCGGTCTCCAAGAACTTGGTAGGACTGGTACACGCCCCACTTTCATCACTTACTACTTTATTCTTTGCCTGCAGCATGTGGGTCTCTATTGCGTGTACCTTCGGCAGCAAATGGCAAATGCAGTAATGCATTGCGCAGTGGGAAATGGCATTTGAAAGGAGCGTTGGTGCAGCTACTCTCGCGTGATTTTAAGGAGTCTCTAGATATCAAAAGAAAAATGAGTTACTTCCATCTCTATGCGTTTTATTTTGCCTATTACTCCGATTAAAATACGCTCTTTCTTATCGCAGTATGTCATAGAGACCTTTTACTATTATTTCCCTGTATCTGGTTGTGTGGCTTAGAGAAAAATCCGAGGATTTAATTTTATCCGGAGTTTTCTTGGGAGTATAAATAAAACTAGTCATAAACTTCCAGCTCCTCGTTAGAGCCACGCAACTAGTTCGATGAAAGGCGCGCATAGATAGATATTGGACTAAATTGTTGAAAGTAGACCCCCTCAACTATAGAGAATAAAATAGCAAAAATATTTACCAAAATAGCACATCTCTACCCGAAGTTTGGTTTATTTGTTCGGCAAGAGAAGATCTCGGTACTGAATTGCTATTGGAGGTCGCAGCATGTACTAAGCCCCTAGTCAGTTTGATTACCTGAACCCCCTACCACTCCCCGGGAAGTCCCAGAGCTTTGATTAACACTGGTGTTCTGAGGCATCGTCAGGACTCAAACCCAGACCCCCAGTTCATTAGCTGAGTGCTCTAGCCACTGAGCTATCTCTTTTTTTCAGAAACTCGGCAGTGGTAAATTATTATTGGCCAAAATAATTTCCTTAAGGTTCATACTGATACATAACTCAATACTTAAATTCCAAGCATCAGAATTTCAACTTGGTTTTTGACTGGAGACACTGTTGGTTATGAATACTTAAATTCATTTTTCGATAATTTATTTATTTTCATATTTATTCGATTTATAGTAATTATTCTTTCACAAGCGTGCCCTCTTGTTATCTTGTTACTTATGTAGACTTCCTCATGAGGTCAAGTAGCTGAGAAATTAGAGCTGTTAATTTATTTTATAACAGTCATCTACGGTACCCCTGTATGTAATTCGAGGGGACAAGTCTTCCAAATGTTTTTTTCCCCTTTCTAAATTCGGTTTTATTTTCACAAGACACCTTTATTCTCATTATTTTTTCGATTCAATTGCCGAGCCTCCACTGATGTTTGGCAGCCATGGTAGCAATTTCAAATCAGTTTCGATTTAACCTTGGGACTGTAATTCACACTCATATTGTTGGAGAATAGTACTATGCCTAATTTCTAGTTGTAATTTTCGTACAGAATGGACCGTTGATTTTTACAGAATACTAGTTTCATCGTCATTTTCGTTAGATTTCACTGTTGACGCACTTTAGTAGGAATATTTGCTTTGTGGTAAGAGTATTTTTTATTTATGATGCGTCGACAGCTATCGGTTAAATATCACCTTCTCAAAACGGAGAAAAAAAAATCATACGAGCACCAACACTCCTCTCTGAGTCGGGGTCGAACCGGCGACCGTTGGGATACAGTTGGCTACCTGCACAACAGACCAACGTTGACATTAAACCCTAAAGTGCTTTCTAATTGGCCAGCATGAGAAGAGCGAGCAACTGATCTGGTACCACTGATTTGATATTATCCTTTTTTTTTACGTTTTGAGGCCCATTTTCGGAAAATGTCGTTTGGCGAGGAGGTGTCGTGGAAACTGTAATGACGAATAATGGGGTGGATTGAAATGAAGGGGCGGGTGCGAATGGCGTGCACCTTGCTCTGGAAGAAACGTTCAAGTGCGACCCGTAGATTGCCAATGGAGATCTCAAGAGTTAAAGTATTCAAACAAAGTCCCCTTCGTCTTTAAAAGAGGCATTAAGTGTCGCTTAAGAGCGCTCTCGCTCACACACATCCACACTCTCACTGCCACCGAATGAGATTCCTAAGAGGCGCAATCAAGTCTTCCAGCGAATTACATCCAATTCCAGCGCAGGACATTCCTCCATTGTCGACCGAACGTTTCACTTAAATGTCCACTTGTCGTGGTCTCTTTCCGGAGCGAAGAATGAAATTCGTTCGGAATGTCAAATGAAAGGACTTTATTTTCGATTGTTCCAATGGCCTAACGCCTCCCCGAACGTATTTATCACACCGTAAATTTATAAATATTTTAGAATTTGCACATTTCGTTTGTTTTTCTTGAAAAGGAAAGTTCTGTTAACTGTTCGAATAACTTCTTCGGAGTACTTGGAAATTGTGTTAAATTATTAGTTGCTCGAGTTATAAATGTATTCCTTGCATTTGATATGTTGATAGCGCCATTCATAAATTATTTTTTAAGGTGTAACTTGAAATAGGGACCCAATGCCACTTTTACTGTCCTAATTACGCATTTGTGATATTCGTTTTGCTCTTCGCTGGACCTCAATTTGTGTGTCATGTCGGTGGTTTTTAAGTGGCATGGTTTTTTTTTTAATTCTACTTATTCTATGAAGGCGATCATTCTACGATCCATTTCCGAAAATTTCCCAGGCAATGTCCATGTGTGAAAAGCAAATCATCACGGTTTTTCAGGAATACCTAGCTTATTACTAGTAGGAATGCATTAGCGGTTTTTAAATACGATTACTTTATATTTATAAAATTGTTAAAAAAGTTTTCAAGTAACTCCGCTAGTAGTGCATGATGACTTTCGTCATCCGTGCTTCGTCGATAACCCAATTATAATAGTTATGGAAGACGAGGAGGAATTAAACATTTTTGCCTGCGCTACTATCCTTCTAATGGAAACAGGTTTTGCCATACAAGATCAGGTCCAACCTCTATCTTTTATCAAGGATTAGGGTTAGGATCCTGCATCAAACGTTTCATTACCTAGTGACCCGAAGAAAACACGAAGTGTCGAAACCTGAAATAAATTTATTTAGTTAAATTATCAGTGGGCTTCCAGTTTCTGAATAAATCTACTATGTAAATATTAAATGGAATCCCATGTTGATGTAAATAGAAAAAATGTAAGGTAAGGTCATTAAGGTATTGTACAATGTCTCATGCATCTTGAGCTTCCCCAGTTACGGGTGGCTTTAGAAAACCCTCACAACCCGCCCGGGGGGCGCTGGATGCCCCCCGGGCGTCGCGACCTTATCTCGTGCGGTGGCATGCCGGAGTCCGCGGATATATCGTATATATCAAGAGCCTATCGGTAATCGGTCGCCGACCGCTCTGGATAGAGTCGCCTGGAGAGTCGGTTCCCTCGGGTCGTGGAAAGAGGGAGGCGACTTTTCGCGGGCCGCCTTCCGCGAAGCGCGCACCGGGAGCCGTCAAACCGGTTTCCGCCGACGCTTTCGGCGTGGGAGGGGCTCCTTGCAACCGAGGGTAGACAGACTCGCGCACGTGTCGTCGGAGTCGCCGAGGCGCCTACGTGCTCGTCCACCCGTCCTCGTGCCTAGGGATCGATAGGGTCATCCTCTCTCTCTCTCACTCTAGGAATTTGGGGAGGGAAAGGCAGGGTTCCTTAAGCAGAGGCATCATCCTTCCACCCACACCTCTTGAAGGTTTTGTTTTTCGGTCGAGTCGTAAACGTGGAACAACTCCAAGGGCGCCTTCAAAGTCAGGGCAGGGTCCCTCTCTCTCTCTCCTCCTTCCAATTGCCACCCCCCCCCAGCCCTATTTACACACGCACGCCCGCACATTCACACTCGGCTGTCGGGATCC
>WURS02008150.1:0-12482 GCA_011762765.2 Rhinocypha anisoptera | reverse complement strand
GGGGGGGGAGGGGGTGGAAAGGCGGGGCGAGGGGGAAGGGGAAGGTGGGGGACGGGTGTCGCGCCGCCGCTCCCGCAGCTCACGGGCGAGGGGAGAGGGCGGGTTGCGGGCGACGGAATAGGAGCGCTTCGAGGGCATTTTAATCGTATCAAAGTGGAGGATGGGGCGATGGAGGGGGAGGAAGATTCCTTATTTTTCCTCCATCTCCTTTATTTTCTCTCTCTCTCTCTCTCTCAGGCTGTGCTCTTTCTCTGCACTTCTCATATTTCCCCTCCGAACCCACTCCTCATAAAAAATTGCAGTTTAAAAATAATAGACATCTCGTTCCTTTGCTCTCTTGATTGCTAGAAAAACATTTACTAGTAAGCAGAAATAAATATTTTCGCTCTTGTCATGCTCCTTATGGGGGAATCTGGGAAATATTCGAAACTCATGGAATGCATTTGGGAGGGTCGGCTCAAATCTTATTTAGCGGGAGCCAGGCGTCCAGCAGCTTGTTGACCAGCATAGTTGCGACTTCCAGCCCTGTCTTCGGTTTTGAGTGTAACCGAGTAATTCTGTGGTGCTTTTCTTTTTCCTCGGAGACTATGGACCAGTGATTGTCCACTTGAGTAGTGACAGACAGACGCGGTCAAACAATCTAAAATTAATGACTATTTGTTCCAAAAAATCAAAATTTCATAAATGCATCCCACTGTCTGCTCTGGGATATCTTTCCTCCCCGATAAGTTATATTTTTTTGCCTATCACCATTTCTCGGAAAGAATTAAACAGGCTGTGGAAACCTAAGAGTTTGCTTTATTTAATTAATAAACAAGTCATAAAATAACCTTTTCCATTCTTAAAATATCTTCGAAATAAGCCAAGTAATTTTACTCAGTCATATTTTTCGGCGGGGGTGGATGCTCCCAAGCATATATCCGTATCAATCGCCTTCACTCTCACGAAGCATATTCCTGCTTATAAATCGTGTTCTGTCTTCAGAGATTGGCGGCACCGTTTGTATTTTTCAGCGAGTAATATTATCTAGGTTACAGTGATCAGGTCCACGAAACCCATTGGATAATGTGTGGTGTGATTTTTAGGAAAGTGAAATGGGCGCAAATAAATATGAACACAATCTGACATAGATTTGTGGAATATATATAGTTTAAAGGTCTTTTTAATATAGATTAGAAAAGAAACTACTCTGTGGTTAGAAACTACTCATTAAAGAAGGAACTAAAGAAGAGACTAACAAAGTGCAATGCATAGAGTGCGTCGTTGTATGTGGCAGAAAGTTGGGCAGTAAAGGGGAGTGGAAAAAGACAAGGGGCACTGTAGATGTCGACGTGAAGGATGGGGGGACTGAGCTACAAAGACAACGTGAGGAACGGGGAGGCGTTGAAGAGAGCAGTTGAGAAAATGGCCTTAGATGAAAAGATAAGAAGAAGAAAGAAGAACGGGATTGGGGTTTGCTTAAGAAGATATTGTTTGTTGGTGACTGAGAAAGAAGGGATGCTGGAAGGAAAGCAGACAAGGGGAAGGAAAACCAAGCAAACTTTGGATGACATCAAAGTAGGAGGAAATATGTGGATGCGAAGGGAGAAAAGTGGAGAGCGGAGGAGTAGACCATGAGGAGCCGGCTGAGGCAGAAAAACATGATGATGATTATGCAGTTAAATACTTTTTACGAATTAACGTTAGAATAAACGCTAAAATCCGACCTCCATGCTAGCCGAAATAGTCCCCAGCTTCGCCCAAAGCTCATGAATCCCGACTTGCGCTGAAATCTCGCATTTATACTCCAGTAGTTGCAACGAATTCGATGGATAGATACTTGGTGTCGGATCATCCCCAATCATACCAAGTCAATGCCTTAAGATTTGAAAATATAATTTTGTATTTTTTTATGAGACAAAGCTAAAAAACAAATTGCCTTCTAATGCTGCACCGCTGGCGAGGATTAGAAATTTAAACAGTACTAACAGATCTTACGAATGCTGAATAACGGTCCAGCACCAGCTATTTTAAAGCGAATCGGGATCGCAAGGGCAGCACTGGGATATATGGATGGGGACAGGAATGAATGAAGTAACTCTCCCTTAAAAATACAGCTTGGCATTCGCAAATGAAGAGAGAGTCTAATGAGTTTTGGGGCTGGTGTTATAAATAGTATTTATGAGAATTAAATCGCACGTTTATCGCATACCCCTTGGAACTCTCCACACTGATTTGCACATTCAATTCGCACATACCTGTTCTCAATGACTCTGAGGGAGTCATCGTTGGTGGTTCATGTACCAGACAAGGAGTTCCGTGTGTACGAAATCGGGTTAAAAGGACTCTCCTGTTGAATTGTTTCACCTTTCATTAATAGAGTAGCCATCAGGTGGAAAGCTCAGGTAATACAGACAGTGGCAAAGCACATTCACATTTTGCTTGGCCAAAAACTCCTTGAAGGCCTTCGAGTTGTGGGACCGAATGTTGACGTGCATAGAATACTTGTTCACATATTCACGTGAAGGCGTTTACACTTGAAAATATTCTATCATAATCGAGAACTGTGGGCATGGACAACTTGGATGGACCGCAGTGGATCAATTTAGGGGTCTGGCCATTGAATGTAAAATCCCCGGGAGGCACAGAGAACTGGAACATTCACAGATAAAGACGAATATGGATAATGACACCAGGAGCCCATGCCTTCTAATTCTCTTCGATAAATAACTTACCTACCTTCTTGACTATGTGAGTAGTTCCAAGCCATTCCAAGGGTATTCAGTCTGTTGCTGACGACCGAAACTCGTTGAACACCTTCCTAATGGGAGATGTTTTTGGACAAATGTCGAAAATAACCCAAAGAAAATTAAAATCTCTATCTTCGTAAATATTATATAATTTAATCTCTCTCCAACAATGATTAATTTGATAAAGAATTAAGTTTAAATTTTTAAAACAAATATTTAAATCTTTTTGAAACATTTTTTCACAGCTAAACAAAATACAAATCTTAATGATACTTTGAACATATTTTTAAGCATTTGGTAACAATATGGTCCTGCTGAGCTCTTGAGGGCTTTTCAGTAAGTGCCGTTTCCTTAGCTGTGTACTAATACATAACTTATCAACAAATTTTCATCTTTATATATTAAATTACTAGAGTAAAAAGTGACTACTATCCCTCTCTGAGTTAGGTCATCCTATCTTTTTACAGTCCGTTCCACTGGACTCCATGAGCACGCGAGAAGACCCTTTCATTAAGAGGGGAGTTAGGACCAGAGAGTTCGAGAAGACACGACATTGCCGAAGAGAGCTGATCCACCAGCGTCTGCGATCTTCTGCTTGAGACAATAAGAACTGAAGAAAAGGACAAACCCGTTATCGAAGGTAGCTGAATCAAAACGTACGAGAATTAAAGAAGTTCGATAATGAATTGAAAAGTGCTGAGATGAAATCTTCATTGAGGTAAATATAGAATGGTGGCTGGCGAAGGTTGGTGAAGAAATATTGGAGAAAGGAAAATTAAATATAGTGGCGTCGGAAATGTGATTTAATTTATAAATTTACAATAATGACAAGATGGGCGTAGACGAAGGATCCAAATTCTACCTCAAGCAACAATGCTGTATTCCATAATTGTAATATAACATTCAAATGAAAATCAAATATTACTTACTGGCAAGATTACAACCCGGGTTTCAGACCATACGAGGCATAATCAGTTCTAAATCTGAACCCCGAGTCGCAATCCTAATAAATTAGTGGGTTTATGTAATGGTTTGGTTTTATTCGTAACTACTACCCTGTTTTCAGATGCAGGCCTAAAAAGAAATTTAAACGATGAAAGCTGTGACAATATTTTTTTAATGTTCTTAGAGGTTGGAGCCCACCAAGTACTAAACCCAACGGCATGTGAAACATCACACATCATGGTAGAGGGGCCAGTTCCTTTCTCTGTGCCACCTTTGGCTTCCCACAAATATGGGGTTTACAGAAATTAGTTTTAATTATCTGGAGGGTTTCAGAGATGTTACTGAAACTTGAACCTTGGCCCCCATTCAGTAGCAAGGCACTCTACCAATTGGGCTGTCACGACCTCTAAGATAAATAAAACTAATTGATAAACATTTTATTAAATTTATGAATGCAACTAATAGCTTTAATACATTTCAGATGGAATATCTACTATGTATCGAAGAGTTAATAGTAAAAATATCTGGAAGTCATTTTAATGTTAGAAGAGTATTTTCGAAATCTGAACCAGTAGGAAAGAGATGAAGAAAAAAAACGAAGAACAAGTCTCTCCCAGAGATTTTACATTCCATTCCCTTCCCTTACATTCCATTACCCCGTTTGATTTACCATTTGACAGTGTATACCAAATAGACTATCCAGAGAGATGATTCTTGCTAAGGAGTATTTTCCAGTAAGTAAATCGCTTAATATTAGTGAATCCAAATCTTCTGGTGAGAGTAAAGTGATGGACTCCCCTATCTATCCACTTTCTGGTACCAAGGGCAATCCTGAACCCTCTCAAATTCAGTTGAAGTCCGACCGATTTCATCTGTGCCACCCTTGCATTCTGATAACATTGCAACTGCTCCACTAGTAGTTTTATGTTTTGAGGTCGTAGTGGCTGTGGGTAGAGAGCTTGCCTACTGAACAGAGGACCTGGGTTCAAAGCCTGGTGACTTCTCTGGACACTTCCAGCTAAACCCAATCTGAGTGATGTACTGGATACCAAATCTTACTGGCAAACCAAGGATGCACAGGAAAAGGAGCTGGCCCCTTTACCCTGATGGGTGATGTTTCACACACTGTTGAATTTAGTACTAATACCCTCAGCTATTAAACACCTTAGGGTTGAAGAGTGATATATATTTTTGACTAAATGTTATTGCATTAATCTATTTTACTCAAATTCATTATCACCTTAAATTCAATAACCATAGCATTACAAACATATATTTTCCAGTAGGGTTAGACTGGATAGTAATGTGTCCACCTGCTAACCCAAAGGTTGCAGGTTCAAGTCCCACTCCAGGCACGGATGTTTTCAAACTGTGAATGTAAAAAATGCTTAAATGTAAGAAAGGACCAAATGGTCCTAATTATGCCATAATAGGTAGTGTTTGACCACTGAATAGAGTCCTATTCACTTCTTGGTGATGCTCTTGGTTATATTCAATTAAAACCCACGGGTGTCTTTTTGATAACTGGATCTTACTGAGAAACCACAAGTGGCATTGGGAGGAACTCCATCATACCCTGATAAGTAAATTTTCATGTGCTGGTGGGCTTAGGACTAAGTGAACATTATGTTCACCTATCTGACCGACCTTAGGATTGAAGACCTTGGTTTTGATATTTAAAATTGAAGCTTTAAACAAAATTGGAAACACTAATTTCATGTGAAAAAACATTTTCTCTGCCAATTATTACTCTGTTTTTTGAACTTTCTGAAATTTTCACCTATGGAACTAATTCTAAAAATTGGTTGCTTTTAAAACTTTCGTAACTTTTGCTTTCCTGTACATTGAAATAACGAGGTTTATTTTTTGTCACAAATAGGTCCATATTTTGGTCATAATATTTGTAAAATGGTCACATGAATATTTATACACTTTTGCACAATAGATTAAAGAATTTAGAAAAATCTATCATAACCTTTATTGAACTACCCATAGGTTGTAAACCGAAGTAGCTCAGGCAGTTGTGCTCTGATAATACTTCATCAAACTCCTAATTGTCAAAGATAATATACTTCTCTCATTACAATGATACTGCCATTCCTGACCAATTAATTTGTACAGAGAAGGCTTATTGACTTCCACAGATGATATGTCACTATATAATTCAGATTTCACTCAAGTCTTAGAAAATATTTTTCAAAATTCTATACTGCCTCATTATAGTATAAGCTAATTACTTAAATATTACAAGAATGGCATTACAAAATGTCCTTTATGTAATTAATTATTTTAGTGCTAGTCTCCATTATCTGAAACATGCAAAAATTGCCAGTGATTTTATTAGGGATTTGTGTTTCACATAACTTCAACATGTTGGCATTATTATGATTGAATTGGTTGAACAGTAACAGTAATCTACCAGTTAAGGTAGATTTTTGATGAGCCTCAGGTAAGATTTTCCCTGCATTTTAATGTAATCCCTCTTCAAATCTGATTACTTCCTACCACCTCTCATTATATCCATAATCCCTATTCTTTTCCTACCCCTACCTTGTTTATCCAACATTCTTCCCTTCATTACAAACTTCATCAACCCATTGCCTCTGAGTACACCTTCCATCCACCTTTCCTGCTTTTTTTAAAATTTCATTCAGCAACCACCACTCTTCCCCTACCATTCTCAGCACTTCATCAGGTTTTCTCTCTATCCATCTCACCTTCTTCATCCTTCACCAAACCCACAACTCAAAAGCCTCCAATCTACACTTATCATCCTTCCTCATGCTACACACTGTGTAAGGGCTTTCACTAATTTTTTCTTAAAGTCTTTCCTTAATTTAACATTATTATATATAATATGTATTAATGTCAATGTGTTTATTTTTTATTCACATTCCAAACACTTACATAGTAAATAAATTTTTGTTTCTATTTTTTTTCTCCTATACAGTTAAGGGAAAAAGATTACTTAATTTAAAAAATGCCATTGCCAAACTAGCACAAAAACGGTTAGTACAAATCCCATGCATTTAATCCTTATATAAGGTTTCATGAGTAGAAAAACAAAACAAAGTCATCATTCTAAATTTTGCATAGTATTGGCTTCTTACATATAATCTGAATATTGTGAGAATATATTTAATAAAAAAAAGAATTTGGTTGGTCCATACACAATTTATCAATACTTATAGATTATGATAGAAAATCAAGCAGGAGAGTAGAAATATGGCATGACTGGGTCTTTTATATTGTAATTTAATAAAAATGAGTGTTTCAATAATCTCTGATATTTTTAGTTTAAATTGAAATATCAAAGTTTCAGCTGAAGTAAAAGGAAAATCCATAAATAACATCAATAATAGTTGGCAGGTAGTAGCTCAACTGCAAGAAACTACTATTTACCAGGAAAATAAATGATTCATTCATTAAATTAAACTAACTTGCTCATTCATAAGTTATGCTTTTTTCATGGAGCAATCACAAGACAAAGTTACTACATATTACACTTGTGAAAATTGAGTTCTTAAAACAATATGAAGGCTGAGTGCTGAGATAATATTGAAATTAACTGTGAAAAAAGATATGATCTGGTATTAGTAATAACTAGCATATAAAAAGTGTGATAATGTCTCAGGCTATATTACACAGGGAATCCGAAACCAAACTGCAGAACAATGGAACAAATAAATAAATTTAAATTACACGTCTGTTTCATGTGCTTAGCATTATGTACTATCATGTCTATTTAATAAAAATTCATATACAACCAGTGTATTCTTGTACTGTATGTCTATAGGTAATTTAATGACAAACAATGAAATATGGCCTAAACTTCCCATCCAATTTATTAGCCAAATATATGGGCAATACATTTTTCCATGTATAAATATAGCATGAAGGAGTTCCTCCTTCAAATATAGAGGCTCATACAACAGAAATTTTAGACCATGATGTTTTAAGATAATGAATCAGTAAAGTTATTTCTGATCTTTCTTCACTCTTCCACTCTAGGCAGGAAACATTAAAAATGTTTAAGACACTTGGAAACCAAAATGGCATCCAGGCAACATCCCAAAATACCACAAAGTAATAATTTGGCAAGGATCAGATGTTGGTTATCATAGGAACTTCCAACCAGAAATAGGATCTCTTCTTGCCTGGAAAGTTCCCTATGTGAAGCATAAGTAAAACACAACCGTTATGAATTTTTTGTTTGTCTTTAGCATTATTTGGGCTGAAATAAACTCCTTGAAAGGTTAACATTGCTGGTTTTAATCTGTAATGTAGAACAAAGTTTTTAGGAAGTGTCTTTTCAATAATCCATATAGGATTTTAAGAGAATTTAATTTTACAATGTTTGCAAAATTAAAATTATGATGTTTCTTAACTTTTTGTCATGGTAAAAAAAATATACCATAGTGAGATCTTATTATAGATTGTTCAGAATTAACTAATGAGAGAGATAAATAATCTATTAATTAAACTAACTGTATGTTAATACAGTTACACATTTTATGGAAAGATCATACTCGGAATCATCCATAGTGAAAACTTATGAAAAGCAGTAATAAAACAATTCTAAACCATTTGTGCAACAAGGCTTCTTAAAACAGTCCTAAAAACTTCAAAGGAATGCACATTGAACATAACTTTTTTACATATTATGTACTCAAAATGAAACCTCATTCACTCTTTGCCTCCCAAAATATGCCAACTACACCATAATACATTATAAGTTCCCATTGAATACAATAAAAATTCCCAAGATAAAGGCAACATCAAGGCATTTGCACATTACCAAATTGGTTACTGTAATACATTGCCTCCTTTCAACAAATGTCAGAGAATGAATTTCACATAAATATCATGTCCCTTTTCCCCATCTTTAACAGGAAACTCAGGTACATTGTGAGGGACTCATCATGTCACCAACATGAAAAGTTGCTTAGTCAGTCTAATAAACATCTACACTTAAATTCAATGGGTAAAAGCTTCATATACATTTGCACCAAAATCTTTCAAGTTACCCATTTCCAGTAACTGCTTAACCCATGGATATCCATCTTCAAAGGCCACCTTGCTGATGATGGGAACAAGCTTTGCTAGTGGAATGGTTGGCTTTTGCTGTACTTCCAATTTCACTCTAGATGACACACCCATTGGTTTACCATAGCATAAATCTGCAGGAAAATGATTTGCTAGTCTGTCCATTATATGTCCCAGTCCAGCGCTAACACAAGATTGGACCAATTCAACGACCTCCTTTGTCTCCAAAAGATCAGATGTCTCAGTAACCATTTCATTGAAAAGGAGAGCAGCTTTTTTGCTGAGATGAGAGTCAATATCTTGAACAGTCTCTGAAAAATTACAAATGGAAATGAAAATATGATAGCTTATTATTATTTCAATGCATTTTATATGATCACATAAAAATAATATTTCATTATTTATTATATTTACCTTTTATTTTTTCAGGGGGTGGTAAAAGATACTTTGGAAGATTGAAGGCAGGATCTTCAGCAGGATTTGATCGGATTGAGGTCAAAATTCCCCAGAAAAGTGTCTCTGTCTCAGCTAATGACAAAGGTGTTTTGAGGGATACACTATCCACAACCATTGCAACCTTTTTTTCCAATAGTGAACAGAGAACTTCTAAACCACTTTTACTTTTTCTCACATCTACAACATCATCTTCATATATGTCATCTGTTCCTGAGCATCTCCCAGAATCTTCTTCAGTAGTCTCTCTACTGCAGTTATCCTTTAGTTCATCAACTTCCTCAGTGGAAATGCTAGCTGGTGAGATTTCATGAGACTCTGCACTACTTTCTCTGGAACCATAATCATTAGAGACACAGTAGACACTGGGTACACTTTTCTTAGAACATATGGAGGGGGTTTCATTAATTACACTTCTTGTAGAACAGTCAGCTTTTTCTACATCATTCAAGTATCTCACTGATGATATACCTCTATTTTCCACCATACATTTTTTGTCCAAGCCAGTCTTCATTTGTGCAGCTGCCATATCATTGCCAGCAGATGAATTCATACCTCTCACTGACTCCTCTAATGAGTAAATTTTCTCATGGTAAGATTCTGGAATTGAATCCTTATTCACAGTAGCACTTCCACTTACAATACCATTTAGCTCACAGCATTGAACTTCACTTGGTAAATTTGAAGGAATCACAAAATCATTATGTTTTTGAACAGAATCACCTAAAGAATGACATCTGGAATTAGCCATGGGCTGACCAAGATTCAACTTGCTCTTTCCTTCTCTACTGCTGCCCCTGTCATTACCCCAATATGACTCACTGAGAACTAGGTACTCATCTTTGGATTCATGACAGGAATCAACCTGCTTCTGGGCAACAGTGTTTGATTGTCCCTCAAGAAAGAACTGCGTAAGTGACAAATAAGCTTCCTGTATCTCAAATGGCATACTATCTTGATTCTCATCTGACTGTTTTTCATCACTTCCATCTAAAAATGCTGCTATGTTGTCACTGCATTAAAAAAATTTCATAAGAATGAATAAATATAACACTTGGCATATATGTATAAACCATATTATCTTAAACATTATCAGTATATTTCATATAGATTGGAAATAAATGATTACCACTTCCGAACAAAATCAATTAATGGCACACCAATAAACATTTTCATCATAAATGCTTCATGCAGAGTATACAATTTATGCTTTAACTTTAAATATGTATACATAAACACATTGTCATAAATATTTAACTATAAGTAACTTACCCTCCACAACTTTTAAAAACATAACCTCCCAAGAGGCCTAACTGCAACCTAATGAAAACAATCAGGACTGAAGGAATATAAGCATATGCAACAGCTCTAGCAATAGATATTCGCTTCAGTTCATCCCATTTTGCTATTCTTTCTTCAGGAGTTAATGGCATTGGTACCTCCTTGTTAATTTTAGCATACTCCACACTATGATAAAGAGTAAACATAAAAAAATGTATTTAATTGATCATAAATAACAATGATATTAGGATATATTTAAAATCAATTTCGCACAACACTAGACAATTGGGGCTTACTCTACTCATAATTCTGAAAACTTAGGGAAGGAAGTACTATGCTAGGGTTATAAGATAAGAGGTGTCAAACTCAATTAAAACACGGCCCATATGGTGCAACAGGTAAAATTCACATGGGTCACATCACATTTACAGACTGTTAAATTTATATTCTGAATTGAGAATTCAGAAATATGGATAGGAGCACTATTTTCTTCATAACAATTTTTTTCTACTTTCATATTATTTTAAAGCATTGTGGGCCACAAAAAATTACCTCAGGGGTCGTATAGACACCACTTTGACACCCCTGGTAGAGAGGAATGGAAATTCCCAATAAAAAAATGAAGAAAAAAATTTACTTTTCAATGCTCTGAAAACTTACACATATGCATGATGATAACTATAAGACCTGAGGTATTACCAACCTGACATCTTTTGATAATGTTTTTGAGCTGTTTTTTAACTGCATAACTATTTCACTGGTATCTAATGTATCATTCACTGCTTTGGCTGCCACAGGTACTAAAGCAGTTACTTGTTTCTCAGCAGCTTGTGCAGATGATTTGTGATGCATATGCCGCTTTGCTTTCTTTAAAACTTCACGCACATATTCCTCTTCTGAACGTTGCATTCTCCAATTAATATAATTCCAACCACCCCATATTATTGCTCCAGTCACAGCCACACCAAAAAGTTTGCGGCGGTGGCGTGATATAAAGCTTTGAATTCTTGAAAACATTGTACCTAAAACATCCTAAAAAATAAACAATATATATATATACACACATGATAATGATAGGTAGGCTACATGTTAAGTTAGGTATTTTGATTCATAAAAAAGCCTGGGAGTTTGAAAGCTGGTAGAAGTATTATCACTGCACGCTCTAATGTTTAAATGGGACCTGCATGCAGGAGGCAGGGAAATATTGTAACATTGTAGGACTGTAGAAAGATTTTCTGCAGGGAGATTTGTTTGGATAAACTGAAAGACTGACTAATAGAGTAGAAAGGTAGCTAGTTCGACAATAGTTAAAGCGTGCGTTAATCCTGAAAAGTGACGGAAGATTGGGACGCAGCGTCAATCGGAAGCCCACGCACATCGATCTCTACCTCAACAGTCGAAGCCACCACCACCCTTCCCAGAAATAGGCGTTTCTATCCACTGTGCCAGATCTATAGCTGATGAGGAGTCTTCAGGTATAGGTACAGTGAATGGGACATTTCGACGGCCCTCACAAGGTCCTTCCAACAACGCGAGCCTGACACTGGGGAGGAATGCCAAAAACCACTGTGCAGGACCAGCATACCTTTTGTTTCCATGGTATCCAGCAAATTATTGAGGATTCTAAGAAGGCACAACATCGAGACCTGCTTCCGTCCTTGCTCCAAACTAAGACACCAACTAGTGAAAGCAAAGGATCCCTGTGGCCTTCTGACCCCTGGAGTCTACCAGATGCCCTGCGAATGTGAACAGGTATACATAGGAGAGTCGGGCAGGACCATCGCCACAAGACTGAATGAACATCGTAGACACCTAAGACTTGACCAACCGGGAAAATCCGCAGTCGTGGAGCAAAACCTGAATAATGACCATGCCATCCAGTGGGACAAGACGAAGACAATCAATCGCGAAGGGTTCTACAGGGAGAGGCTCACAAGGGACGCCATCGAAATCCGGCTTGAGAAGAATAATTTCAGCCGTGACTCCGGGCACTCTCTCAGCCAATCCTGTGCCCCCGTGCTGAGAAGC